>JAKMWZ010000177.1:0-104750 GCA_025328985.1 Colletotrichum sp. SAR11_239
TTCCTTCTGGTACAATTGGGGGGCCCCCCCCCACCCCCACCCCCCCCTCCCGCCCCCCCCCCCCCCCCCGGCCCCCCCCCCCCCCCCCCAAAAAAAAAAAAAAAAAAAAAGGCGAGTGAGGGTCCTCCTCCCCAGTGGCGTGCAGAGAGAGGATGGGAATTTGGAATCGCCCATTTCTCTTAAGTCTTTGCGATTTCCCCATTCCAACGCTTCTGCCTTTTTCGTCCCGCCCCGCGTGGAGATTTTTCTTCGTCTAGACAAGAGGACGGATTCAGCGGAACAGCATATCTAGACGGACCACTTGCTGCTCTTATCATTCGTTTCCATATCTTCGGGTCCAATCGCCGGTTCTTAAAACAAACGAGTCCTCTCACCGTCTTTTTCTGTGGGCGCCATCTCTCGCACTCCTACGCCCGTACCGACCTTCTCGTTTGGAGCTGTTTGATTCCTCATCAGACATTTCGGTGAGCGGTTATGGCGGATCATCAGCAGGTGCGGCTGTCGAATGAGGCTGCTGCGGCGGCATCGGCGGCGGGGGAGGGGCAGCGGCAAGACAGGGGCGGCAGCAACGCCGACAACAACAACAACTTCAACAGGCCCTCCTTTTCGGATTACTGGCAGGGCGAGAAGGAGAGTGAGAGGGCGGGACGGGTGCAGTTCGTGACTGAGGGGCCGCCGCCGGGCACGTCGGGTCCCTCTTCGTCGGCCGCGGCGGTGACGGCGAGCAGCGCGAGCAGTGCATCTCCGCAGCCGCGGCAGGGTTCATGTGAGTTCCGATTTATTTCGTGCAGATGTTGTCCCCCTTTTCGGACATCAAGATTCCATCATCCATTCTCATTCGCGGCTCTTCCCTGGTTCAATGCGGTTTTTGCTTGATGCTGCGTTGCTGGGATTCTCTGGCGATCACCTCACTTTTTCCACGGCGCTGCATCTCGACCTTTTTATGTCTTACTGCATTGGAAGACAGTAATTGATTTGTCACGGGCGAGCGGTCGAGAGTGGGCAAGCAGGGGTCTTTGCTTTTTTTTTTTTGCGATCGTCTTGTCTTCTGGGTCTGTCTGTTGCAATGATTCCTCATTGCAGCCAGCACGGGTGGCGTCTTTCCCGCCGCTAAGAGGCAAGATGGCGTGGTTACGTTGGGAATCTTTTTGGAGACGCGCGTGTGCGTGCGCTTTTCCCCTCCCCAGCGGAACTCGCGAACGATGAAGCGCACCAGCGTGTGTGTGTCTGTGGTGTGTTATGTGTCCCTGCATCCCGAGCCCGGCTTTTGATTCCAAGGTGTGGTCCCCCACCACCAGACGACCGGTTTTCCTGCACCCCCGATGCGTACACCGCTACCGGGTTTGCGAAGATCTCGGTCTGAACCCCTTCCTTGGCTTCTGGAATCAATCTTGCTGGATTCGGAAGTTTGCTGGCTCTGCTTCCCGCATTATGTGTGGGCACACACCCACTTTGGCACTTACACCAAAGATTCCATCGAACCACAAGCCACGAGCCCCCATGTCTCATTACCTTTGTTTTACGTCCTGGAGATGCTGCTTCGTTTCATTATATCCTCCTTAATAATTTCGGAGCCCTCGATGCTCTCATCCCAATGATCATTATATAAGACGACGACGGCATCACAAGAAAGAAAGAAAGAAAGAACGGGCAAGCAAGCTAACCTCATCATTTGCAATCCAGCCGAGTCTAACATCATCGCGGAACACGCGAAAGAAAAGGCGAAACTTCGACGGCAACAGGTCCGGAAGGCGCAGATCCAGCACCGCACGCGTAAGGCCAACTACATCAAGCAGCTCGAGCTCGACGTGTGCAAGTTCCGGGACATGATCGCCGCCGCAGAGAAGGAAGTGGTCGCATATCGCAGGGACAATGAGGGCATGAAGAGCGCGCTGAGGGCCAGGGGACTGAGGGTGCCCGAGGAGCTGAAGAGCAAGGAGAAGGAAGTCCTCGTCGGCGAGGTGAGGATCGCCGCCGCGGAGGTGACGCCGGCAGAGGAGCCGTCGTACGAGGAGGTGATGCAGCAGCCTGTGGAAGTTCACCCGTGCCAGCCACAGCACTCTCACGTACCCGCGCCGCCGCCTCAGCAACAAAAGTTCCAGGAGGAGCAGACGGATACGCAGGTGTTCAGCACGGAGGAGCAGCAGATGTTGCCGGAGGACGTGTCGATGGCGCAGCCGTTAGATTACGACCCGTATCCGCCTGCCGATTTGTTTGGAAACGTCAACATGGGCGACATTACCGTCACGATGAGCAAGGACGCTACGCTTGGCACGCCGTGCTTCCAAATCAGCTCGTCGTCCACTAGCAGCAGTTCTTCAACGCCGTTGCGACCTGCTACGCCGGATCAGCTGTCTCCCGAGCAGGAGATAATCGCCATTAACCTCATCCTTGCGTAAGTCCCTTCAGTACCCTCTCAAACTTGAAAAATGCAGAGGCTTTGAAGATTCATCATTTGCTGACGCCGACCCTAATAGGATGGAACATATCTGCTGGGACCACTTCCACCCGCGCCAGTACCCGCGCCACGCCGACGTGACCAAGGCCGCCTCGGGCCACACGATGATGGCCTCGACGATGTGCATGTCTTCGGCGCCGGAGCGCGTGTACCGCTCCATCCGGCGGCGCGAGGTCGAGACGCAACACACATGGCACGCCTCGGGCGCCGGCAGCGCGCTGACGTTGCGGTCGCTGCTTTCGCTGGCCAAGACTCTGAACCCGGGCGATATCGAGCTGACGCCGGTACAGGCGTGGTTCGAGCTCGCGGCGCGGTACGGCGCGCAGGCGCTGATGCAGGAGCCCGTCATCGAGGCGCTCAAGAGGGAGTTCTGCGGCGTGGTGGACTGCATCCATTTCGGAGCCATCATCGAGCGGGATGCCTTTGAGAGCGTTGTGGCGAGGGTTATGGCTGAGGTTGGGGTGCCTGAGCTGCCGTGGGAGGGGATGGATGTCGATGTCGGCGGCGGCGGCGGGCCGGGGATGGCTGTTGGAGTGCCGCAGATTGCGGCTTAAAGGGGGTAGAATGGGATTGAAGGTATGATGTTATAGGGGGTGCGCATTTACAGGAAAAGCAGGCCGGTTGATGTGATGTTGCTATCGGATTTACACAAGAGATGTTTGGCATTGTTCTATGGTTGGTATTTGGACGAGGGAGGCGACGATTTTCACGACAGTTACGACAATATCATAAGAGAAAGCATCCATGGACCAGAAAAAACACTATGCATACGGAGAGAAAGAATAGTATGGAGGGGATAGATTGGAAAGAATCACAACATGACAGACTGCGTGCCAATTCCCCAGGACTTGAAATGTTCTTTTGGAGAGGCGGGCATGCAGGCCGAGAGACATTCTACATTTGGCAGCTGCGTCGCCCATGCAGCCTCGTCTATCTTGTTCAGCCAACGTTAGTCTCCCATTCGCCATGTTGTTTCCTCGGACTCCACATCAGAACGTAAAGGGGCAACCTCGCCGTTGGACTGCATATGCATGTTTGGTCCTGGCTGTGCTTTTCTGGATATGGATCTGTGATCTCTCGCCCCTCTCCTTGGGTCAGGAAGGAGGGGTCGTCTGTGCCGTTTTGCCTGTTGTCGCACAATCTCCCCCCGCGAGTCTTTCTCTTTCTGTCCAACATCTCGACGTTTTTCCTCAACTTTGCCGTTCCAAACTTGCCTCAAAACTCGACCTCAGTCTGATCCGCTGTCGCAGTGTCGCATACTGGTTAGCGTCGTCATCTACGGAACAAACGATGGCTCAAGTCGATCACGAAATTCAAATCGGAGCCGAGGATAATGTGAGTCTTCGCCAAGACTGCCATGTTGCGTCTCTCTTCTCAATCGTTGCTGACTTTTCACGCAGAACCTGGTTGAAGACGGTGTTGAGGTCCAAGTGGGTTCTAGGTCGCGCACCTGATGTCGCTCTGGATCTGACAAGTGTGCATAGAGCATCGCTTCCTCGCGCACCAGCCTTTCTGAGTCCCTTCGTGACTATCACTTCGAGAATGGCAGAACTTATCACCGGTACAAGGAGGGCAGTGAGTCTCCTCGCATCCGTTGTTGGCAGGCTGTTACGGCACCGCGTACCACAGCTGACTTGGACAAGAATACCACTTTCCGAATGACGAAAAGGAGAATGACAGGTTGGGTACGCAAGCTCTACGGACCCCTCTCCACTCATCAACGGTCCGACCTTTTGAGCTTTCACGTACTGGTGTTTGCTCTAGCCTCCAGTTTTCTGACCTTCATAACAGACCTGCAACATCACCTGGCCCTACTGACTCTGGGCGGCAAGCTCGGTCTCGCACCGCCGTGCGACCCAGAGTACAAGGTCCAGAGAGCTGTTGACATCGGCACCGGCACCGGTATCTGGGCTATTCAATATGCGGATGACCACCCAGAGGCTGAGGTCAGTTCAGAAGACAGCCGTATAGCCTCATGAGGACAAGATTTAATCGGATGGGTTCAGGTTCTTGGTGTCGACTTATCTCCCACGCAACCTGACTTGTAAGTGTGTTTTGCATTCGACCTCAAGTGGCGCAATCACTCGAGTTATACAAAACCTAGAGTCTTACATCTATATCCAGCGTGGCCCCAAACGTTAAGTTCGAGGTCGACGACATCGAAGACGAATGGACTTACTCCAAGCCATTCGAGTACATTCACAGCCGTCACATGACATCGAGTCTCGCCGACTGGAAAGCGTACATAACTAATTGCTTTAAGTAATATCTCCCTTTTTTCGGGTCTACACTTCTTTGATCTTTCTGCTTCCACCACTCTGACGCAAACTGGATGTCATCGATTGGAGAGCTCATCACTAAGACATCTGCAGCAACATCACACCTGGGGGTTATCTCGAGCTTCAAGAAGCCGAAATGGCATTTCTGTCCGATGATGGCACACTGCCAGCCGATTCCGCACTAGTGCGGTTCGCCGAGCTTCTCAGGGGTGCAGGTACCAAGTTTGGTCGCAATTTCGTCGTGGCCAGCGAACTGAAGGAGCTCATGATTGATGTGGGATTTGAGAATGTCACACTGAGCAAGTATAAGTGGCCTCTTGGGACGTGGCCCAAGGATCCCAATTTCAAGGAGCTTGGCATGTTCAACCACGAGAACGCAATGATGGCCGCGGATGGGTTGGCTATGGCGCCTTTGACCCGGGCGTACGATTGGACGCGCGACGAAGTTGAGGTGTTTCTGGTCGATGTGCGGAAGGACCTCAAGAACAGGGCGTATCATGCCTATGTGCCTATGTAAGTTTGGGGGCCTCGATTTCCGATCCTGTCGGTTGATGGGAGTCGATGGGAGTCGATGGGAGTCGATGGGAGTCGATGCTAATGGTTTATTTAGGTACTTTTTGGTGGGACGCAAGCCGGAGACGGCAGACAAGAAGGATGCTTCTGCCTAGGATGCGACCTCAGCTGCGGCTCAAGCGCCAGAGACTAAGACGCAGACACCAGCTCTTGCTCAGTCTGGATCGAATGCTTAAGGACGGGGATGATATGAACATGGACAGTCAATCATTGTTCGAAGATACCAGGCCGTCACCTTTGACAAGCTAGCTGAAATCTTTGAATACGTTCTTGAAGCCTGTGTGGCTCCTCAACTTTCATTGCCAACTGAATACATTTTAGGATAAACCTACAGCTGTTGACGGGTGCTGTGTATGAAACAAGAAGACACTCAGCATTTAGGTCGAATACGAATCAGTGTAGACGTTCAGATGGTATTCACTGTTTTCTGCAGCAGAGGCGGAGGACAGAAAATGGGAGACATCTGCGAAGACGGAGCTGTTGAAGTTTAACCGCTATTGAGACAATGCTTGAAGACCCTTTCTGTAACATCAGCTTGCGCGGTTTAACGCGTAGTTTATGTCTGGAGTTGAAAGAGGGAGTTAGGTCAAGATAGGCCTACATATTTTGCCTGTGGAATGATCACTCAGCTTTGGCTTTGCATGGGTATTGATTGCTACTTTCAAGGGGCCTAGAATTATATTCAAAGTTTCTTGGTGTCTTCTTTGGTCGGCGCTGGGAGTTTATGTGGCTCTGAATAAGTGCGGGATAGCACACAAGGGGCGTTAGTCAGTCGAGGGACCATGGTCTCGTCGGCCGTCCTGAACTACACGCAGCTCGTAATTGCCACATGACCGAGACTCCCCAATAGAGGTTCATGTGATCTCATTTGGCTGCTGAGAGACATGATGTGTGCTGAGTTGAGGTTTTATAGTATGCCAATCCTTGGTGAGCCAACTCACCGAGTCCTACTTCATTGCCACGCATTACAGTGCAATATAAGTATCAGTACCACAAGAACAATTCTTCTGACACGGCCAATGAGCAGGAGCTTTCAGAGTATGGATGTGGAAGTTTGCGGCTTGCAACGCTTGAAATATAGCATCACTCAGAGGTCTATATCTACCCAGGGCACATAAAATTTTCTTGAGAGGGCGACGCCTGGTTATCGTTCGTTTATGTTGATTGAATACACCCAGAGCAAGGACTTTGATGAGAGGAGGGATCACTCTCCATCCGCAGTACAACAACATAATCACTGCGCTAAGCATGAGGTTGACTCGCATTTAGTATAGATTCTTTCACAGAAGAAAACCTATGACGAGGGGAATGATTGATGGTTCATTCTCCATCGATGAGAGCTGAAGGGGTCCTTTAAATGCAACTTTGACTTGTCAAAAACTTCTGGGTCTGCCACACAGTTCGTAGTGGCCAAAAAGCTGGCTTTTGTGTTTCATTTTCTCTGGCCAATGTGGTCATGTTGTTGACGACCAACCAAATGATTCATTCCTTGGCATCGCTTGAGGATTGATGATTTTGTTCGCGATTCAGCTATTTTGATCCCCAAAGTATTTGTTCGCGGGAGAGAAGCAATGAACGAATACAGAGATTTTACCTCCCATACGGTGATCAGTCGTTTTTATATCAGGGAATTGCGTTGACCCGAACGTCCAATCGTCACACTACTCGGGGCCCGGAACTTGCGGACCCCCGGGACCCGGGGCCCGCACGTCCTGAGTCACCGGCGTTTCACTGCCACACCACACGAGCACTACGGCGCTGGCAAGGAAGAAACGGCATGGCATGAATTCTTGTGAGGGTCTTCAGTAACATTCAAACAGTGAAAGTGACCATTCGTGTGCCCTTGCTGGATCGCTCCGTCAACCCCCCGGAGACCGAAACCAACCCCCATTCTACATGCAGCCAGCCGGCGTCCCATCCGAGTATGGAAGAGACTGGAGAGGGAGGAGAGCCTTCAGCGGTGACGTCAACATCTACACCACCTGCATTCCAACGATCTGTTCGTCACTCTTCAGAGCTGCGCGAAAAGTTGGCGATGTTCGCCGTGGCTAACTTATTGGCAGTGCGATACTTGCCGCGCCCGAAAGGTATGCCATTGAACTTTCGCAGGACGTGGTTGCATTGAGCACCATGTTCCCCATAGGATCTAAACCGGTCGTCACCGGTCCACAACAAGCTAATGTTCTATGGTAGATTCGCTGCGATAGAGAGCAGCCTTGTAGCCATTGCGCCGGCAGCAACGCTCAATGTACTTACACGGACAAACTAAAGCCACGCGAGAAGAAAACTCGGATTCTATTGACTTCACAGTAGTAAGACCTTTTCAGAACTATCCACAGACTTAAGAGCGAGCTGACACGACCGCTGTCACTGTCCTTAGCGAGAAGAAGATTGACCAAATCGACCGTCGACTGGAACAGGTTGTTGGCTTGCTTCAGAAGCTTCCACTCAATACGGAGCAGACCTCAAGCGCATCGCTTCAGTCTCCAAGTGGTAGCCAGGGTACTTTGACTACTGATCCTGGGCTTGCGGCATCGTCGGTGGTGGAGGGAGAATCGTCATTGGCTGCTCAGTTCACCTTCGCCGACGACTTCATACAGAAGGTCGCTCGTGGCGATTCCCCATCATGTACCAACCCTGGCGGAGCGCTGCAAGAAAACCTCAAAGTGCTCTCTCAGATTGTTTCTTCCTACAAACAGCTTGCTGTAACAGACGAAGTAGTATACCCCCACGCCAGACTCGTTAACCGGCCAAGCTTTTACGGATGCGAATTGCCACCTATACAAGAGACCGTTAAAGTCATTCGCGTTGCCGATTGTGAGTTTCCGCTTCGATATGACCCCTAATTGAAATTTGCTGCTTACAATTACTCGAATAGCACAACGACTCGCTGGAACAGGCTGGATATACGACTACCTCCCAATGCACACGTTTTCAAATACGTGCCTAGAAGTCTACTTCTCAGAACAGTATTCTGAAGCAGACTTCATCATCGTCACCGCCGGCCTCCATTCAATTTTTAAGGACTACAGCAATATTGTATCGGGAGAGGAGAAGGAAAGGTGCCTCAAGTATTCTAATCTATGCCGCGCACACCTCGAAACCGCGCTCACCGGTCTGCCACTTCACCTCCCTGCAACCTCGAAGACAGTCATTGCTCTCATCTTTGGTGTATGCGATTTCCGTATCAATCGAAACATACTTTCGCTAACTATCTTACAGGCCTCTCACTCGATCGAGCTTTCGAAACCATTTCTGGCTTGGTCGCTGTCCTCCAAGGCGTCGGAGCTGTGCCAATCGCTCGGTTACCATCGAGCTTCCCCCGCTAACAAGGAAAGCGAAGAGGACACACGGCTGAAGAGATTCCTCTTTTGGAGCACCTACTTCTTTGACAAAAGCTTGTCGCTCCGTCTCGGCCGCGCGTCGACGATTCCTGAATGGACCATCACGACTAGCAGGCCGTCCGTCAACGACTATCATCTGCAGCCGGCACTGGCTTACTGGGTGTTGTGGGTCGAGACGGCCCGTTGCCAAGGGAATATCTACGAGTTGCTCTACAGCCCGGACTCTGTCACTCAGCCCGATGCTGTCCGACAGTCTCGGGTTCAGGTTCTCGTGTCTGATATGCAAAAATTAGAGGAAGCGACCCGGGAGACCCATGTGAGTAACAACCAGGCCAAAGCTGTTGTTGCGTTGCTCACGTTACCACAGAGAAGATGGTTACAAGAGGCAAAAGACAAGTCGGGAGAAGATCTGATGGACTTTTATGCCTTGTCAGATGAGACGTTGCGTCTGTCTCTGCTCACACTGATCCATCGAGCCGCGCCACGACCTCCAGGCTCGACAACAACTTTCAGCCTCGACTGCGTCATTGCCGCGCGATCTGCGCTGGAGAAACACAGAGACTGCGTAAGCATCATCAAAAAGAGCGGCAACGGTAACATATTTTTCCCAGTGCACTTTCAGTGGTATGTAAACACTCCTTCGCATGCTTATGCGTCCAAAATCTCGCCTGGAAACAGCCAAATGCTGAACGCAGTAGGTCCATCCTATACGCTCCCTTCGTACCGTTCATTGTCATGTTCTGTCACGTCATAGAGACGCAAGATAGGGCGGATCTTGGCCGTCTGGGGGAATTCTCCGACTCCATCCAGGCCGCCGCCCAAGTTTCCGAGCCGGCGTTCAAGGCCTACCACCTGTTCCACACGCTCCACGGCATCGCGGTCCGCTATGTCGAGCTTTGCGCGGCAAGCTTACAGGAGGGCCACGGTAAGGCCGGTCCCGAGATGGACTGGTTCTTGGAGGCCTTGGGCGTCGCACCGCTTGGGCAGGAGAATAGCGACCAGCAACGACCGACCAGCGACATGCCGTGGTTTGGCACTGGGATGGTTGACATTGCGGAAGCTGAACGGGCGAGGGGCAACGGTGTAACACAACGTAGGCCTTCTGCAACACAGCCTTTGGCCGGTGTAGGAAACGAAGTTGAGCTGGAGTCTTGGTTTCAAAATAACGAAGCTGTGATGGACTTTCTGCGAGACACGGATTTCAGTTTTGGGAGTAACCCTTAAGAGATTCAAACAACGCTTTTTGCTTCAAACCCCGGCATCCTAGACGACATGAGCCCCGTTCATCGAGGCATGAATAACCACCTCCATGACTGTAGTCAAACTCACGGGCTAGGAACTGCTTCGTTGCTATCTTTGAGGATTGCTGTCGGTGATTCATCTCAGATGATTGTGGAGATGATGAGGAATTTACTCCAGGTCAATACAGACATCAATATCCTCTGAGATTGCAGTCATGTGACGGTCTGGTCTTTGCGAAATGAACTCACTGTCATGAGAACATGAGATTCTATCATTGCATCAGTATCCGTGCCCAATAGCGTCATCGATGTTACCATGCTCTTTGAGCACCAACAAGATCTTGATTGGCAAGAGAATCCTACCAGAAGAATAATATAACCAATCAGATAGTATAGTCTCTCTTCCGTATTTTAGCAAAAGGTGGCTATCTAATGTGAGCGTCAGATCGTAAGTGTATCTGACAAATCAGAGGCAACGAAGGTTTCAACTGCCATCCAATGCTTAAGAACACTACTCAGACCCCAAGTTTATAACCTCCAGGGCAGAGCCGCTGGAACGTCTTCTCCGCATCATACTTGTCTGACACAGCTATCAATTTCTGAAAATTGTCCTCCCCATAGCTCCTGATGACATCGACATTTTGTGCAGCGTTGTTCATCCACAGGTTCGGCATCAGAGCATCTCGCTTGCGAGCCATCTCCGTCACCTTGGCCATGAACTCTTCATCCATTTGAAGAGCTTCTGCATCGTCGGCAGGATTGTCCCAGTTGGATCTGAAGTTGAGGGCTATGTGCGGCCAGTGAGTCAGTAGAGGTTTCGCAAGACTCGAGTTCTAAGGTGAAGACATGATCTTACAATTTTGATTGATCTCCTTCCAGCCGCCTGGGTTGCCCCCTTTTCTTTTCGATTCGCGGATGGTGTACGGAGTGATGGGGTTCCAAGACATGGCAATGGTGTGTCCCTCCAGCGTGGAGGACTCATAGTGGGTGAAAAGCAGGGCAGAGATCTCCTTGTACAATTCCTTGTCTGCCTTGATGTTGATGTTTGCTCGGTTGATGCTGCGATATCACGACTAGTTAGCATGTATAACTGGCAAAATCTAAATTGATTTGCTAACCGTGCCGTGTAGACACCCATGAACTCCGGGGTAATGTTCTGCGATGCCAATGCCGTGAGGGTCATGCGGGACATGTTTGTCGCTACCGGTTCAATGTCCAGCAGAGGCTTGATCGCGGACGGGTAGTCACCGGTGAAGTCGAGCTTGTCCGTGAACGGGATGAGGTCGATAATGGCGAGATTGATGGCAGGTATGATCATCTCCATGCAAGTGACCATAAGGTGTGGATCCTCGAGGAGAGGCCCGGTCTGCATGTCGTAGAAGGCTCCGAGGGCAGCGTCCCCTTGACTCGGGTTGTATGAAAGCGGCCCGTGAAATACACCGTTCGGAAGAGGGAAGGTGTTCATGTCGAAACGTGTGACAATGCCAAAGTTGTTTGAGCCGCCTTTGAGAGCCCACCAGAGATCCGCATTCTCTGTGGCGTTGGCGTTGACGATCTTCCCACCTGCAAGGACGACCTCAAAATTGGTTACGTCGGCGCTGGACCATCCGCGGCTGCCGAGGAAGTAGGACAGACCATCTGGGGAATTTGGTCAGAGATCTTCCTCTCTTGATTCTTCGAAGCAAGCAGACAAAACGAAAAGAGGGAGACTTAAGGTAAGGGGGCAAGAGGTTACTTACTTCCAGTTAAGAGACCAGCTATGCCAACAACGGCCATCTCTCCTCCCGTGACTGCGAGGCCTTGACTCTCGAGAGTTTCGTAGACTCGGCCCCAGTGGTTGCCAGGACCCAGACTGACGACTTCACCTGACGAGCTGAGTGACAAGTCATTCATCTTCTCCAAGGCAATGAGCACGCCGTCCTCAATACCAGCCATTCCAGGGTGAGTGGTGAAACCGAGACCACGAATAGCAAATTTCCTCTGGAAGAACTCCAAGATCTTCACGCAGGAGGCTACTTGCTCCGTGCTCTCCGGGGTGAAGACTGCGGATGCGTTCAGGCGCGGCCGGGAACCACTGTTGAAAGTCAGCAAGGCAATGGGAGACATTTAGAGACCGAGTGATGGTAATGATAATGGCCGCGTGAGACTAACAAATACTTGTTGATCCAGGAAGAGTAACTGGCAGTCTCAGGCAAAAAGACGTTCGCCGGGTACAAGGCACCCAGCAGTTCTTCCGTGTAATTCCGGCTTGCCTGGGCACGCTGATGGATTTCTGATATCTGATCTTTCATCAGCCCCAGGGTGAGCATGAAATTCGTGATCCTCTCTTTTTCCATGTTTATTGCAATTTAGAGTTCAGAACGAGAACACTTGAAGTGAAGGATTGAATGATACGTTGCAATTGGCAAGTGAGTTGACAGCGGCAAAACCAAGTCGTGTAGCCAGGCAGACGAGAAAAGATCAAAACTTGATATTATCAACAAGCGGCTTATATGTATTCAACTTAGCGACTGTTTATTGATCTCTTTCTTTCTTATCTGAGGCTTTCTTCTGCTCCGGGGTTCCGTGAAATCCGGGCCCCGAGTCTTGCACCGTGCTTCGGGCCCGGGCGCTCGGTTAACCGGGGCGCCGCCGTGGGGCCGGACGATTAATAATGAGTCACTCGGCGAGCCCATTCAAAAGATTTCCACTCTATGACAAGTCAGGAGTATTGGTATACTTAGTGATAGCCTGCAAGAGGTAGAGAAAAAAAAAAGCACTCACTTTCATGAATTCCTGTAAGTATGATAAAAGAAAACTCAGTTACGCAAATATCTTTAGATTATTGATGCCCATGTGGTAAGAAATTCAGCTGGACCTTCCACAATGATCGTGAAAGAGGCCAAAGATGGACAATAGAAATAATGTGAGGGCGCCAGGAGTCTCTTACATACTTCACAAGGGTCCAATTTGGTTCATAGTAATTCGGGAGAATCTTGAGAATGGTCTGAAGTCTACGAAGAGTCCTGTATAAGTGATCCTGAAATACAAACAGCGAGACAGAATCTGCAGTGGTTGGCTTCAGATCGTAGTTTTTGTTGAAGTGTAATGACACGATGGTCTGTGTGAATTTGTGTGACAGCGTTTACTCAAGAGTCATGGAAACCCGAAGATTGGGCTAAGCGTGTAGTACTCAGGCACTGCACCTATCTAATAGCCGCCTGGTCATCAGGACTGAGCTCTCTGACCAAAGTTGTAAGGTTGTGGGTTCGGCAAATCTGGCATCCTCAACTCCACCATCTCTGTTTCCACGCACTCACACGCAGGCGTAGCCCAAATCATCCTCCCCAGAACACGGCCGTCCTTCTCGAGCACCGCCATCCCATTCTTAAGTGCCATTTGATATTGTAGCCCAGGAATCCTCCACGCTCGCGCGAGCCGAACCTTGTGCGCGGGCGCGAAGAGTCCCGCGCGGAACAGAGACGTCTTGTGGCAATGTGTGCAAGTCACGGATACAATCTTCGAATGTGGCTTGTTGTGGACCGTGCCGGCATGCGCGAACATGAGTCCAAGTCGGTTCTGCACCACTCCGTCTACGATGCCAGTGAGGTGAAGAGCGTCGGCGAGCCACATAATTGCGTCTCTCCCTCCGAGGCCGAGGGTTTCCATCCGCCAGTCGGGACGCCATTCGCTACGGGTGTATTGGCTCATGAGCATGTTCTCAAGGTCTCGAGCAGTGCCTTGATTCTTGATGTGCTGCATGATGCTGTTCGTGTCTTCGCCGAACAGTCTGGTCCCGAGCGTGGCTACAAAGTCGTTTAGGTCGGGGCCCGTCTGCGCCAGGGTCATCTCAGCGCAAGCGGCGAACTGGTTGAGCGGAGAGTACCATGATGATTCAGAAAGCATGCTGACGATTCCAATGGGCTGGAGCCTAGCGCGGATGGTATCCTCGTGGGAGCTGTCGACAGAAATCTCGGGTATATGGTCCGGAGGTGAGATGACCTCACCCATCCCCCACGTCCACACGTCATTGTAGCACGTAAACATGTTTGCCTCTTGAGGTGGCTCGGACATGGAGAGATTTGGCGTCATGACAAGGGGGCTATAATCTCCCGCGAGGAGGCAAAGCCAAGCCACATGAAGATACCCCCGACGAAAGTTTGGCTCTGGGGGCTCCTCGTAGTCGCTCTGTGTGATGCCGCGGAGGCCATGCAAGAAGTCCATCTCGTCACGACAGCCCCTTTTCGACAGCAGGGCAAATGCCATTGCGAAGTTCGTTCGATGAAGAGATCTGACCTGCTGTAATGGCCCCAGGTTCCACGGTACTAGGTTCTCCGACGTTCGCATCCCAACGCTGTCCTCCAAACCCCACACATCGCCGCCGTGAGCCTCGACTTCCCTCCCCCAGACTTGATGAAGTTTTCCGAGAAACGCCGGATCGGCTCCGTCGTCGCCTTGTACAAGCTGAAAGTCTCCCGTCATCATCCGGACTGATCGGCTCCGCACGAACTCCATGGCGGTCCACATGCGCGTGAACCACTTCTCGTTGCAAACTCCTGTCAGGCCAGCTAGACGCTCATGAGACGTACTTCCATGATGCAACTTGTCGACGACCGCCTGAGTGAGACCGTCAAAGTGGATGATGGTCGTGTGGGCCTCTTCGAAGATTCTGTGAATGGTCAAGAGGATTCGACTTTTCAGCTGGTCCGTCCATTGTGGGACGCTGAAATAGTCGTGCCAAAGCTCTGAGTCTGACGAGAACTGAGTGTCTCTCTCGACATTCTGGAAAATCCGGACCGGGTTCTCGATTGCGAGGTGTCTGACATGTAGAGTCTGGGGTGAAAAGAGATGTTGCTGTTGGATGGCCGAGATCTGGGGGTCCCAGACGTGAGACACCGTGATCATGGGAATACCTGCGCTCAGGAGACAGTGAAGGTGCCTATCAAACAGCAATATGTTCACTCCGAGATGCGATTCGACTACTCTGCTACATCGCGGAGATACGTCTCGGTCACTGGTGATCGCCGACACTGTGAAGGTCCGTACAAGGGCATCTTGGAGGAAAGACTCGCCACACACGAGGCATCGCAGCTTTTCGGGTTCCGCCTCGTACCAAAATGTTTGCAAGTCTGGAGCTTCACCCATGTTGCGTGCTTTGTTTCTGGTCTGCAATCTGTATTCCCGAGCGACTCTTCTTACAACTTGAGCCAGAGAAGGCTGCGACATTGTGGGCCCGACGGTGGAGGTGAGATATTGTTTCCGAAGTTAGCCCCGGACGAATATTAGAGATTTCTGTTTTCTTTAGTGCAAATATCCGGATTATTGAGTAGTAGAACGCCAAGCCAAACATCACAATACGAGACTTCCAAAGAGGGAGTTGATGATGTCAGACTGCTGCTCATATTGTCTGCTTACTTGATGTTGATACGTTGATCCTACCCTCCATACCTTAGCTCCCATCTAATTATCATATCGCGAAGTCAGCACGATTTCCACTTCAATTGAGATCCCTCGAGCCCTCAGCCAGGGGCGCTCGCGATTAGAATGTAACGGCAAATAGGGACATTCTTCGCACTTTGACAGAATCAAATATTTGAAGGCAAGAAAGATTACAGACACATATTCAAGGCTAGCGGTTTATGGAAAATTCCCTAGCAGGATCTTGTATTGAAATATGTCTATACATAAAATAGGAGTAAGGAAACGCTTGAAAAAACAGGGTATGGGTATCTTGATCATCATGGAGCCAAATACGTCCGCGCCGACGCATAATGGCTTTTTCAATCCTGTAAAATATGCAACCGAAAGCACGTCCGAAGCCGACGCGCGGTGGTTGATAAGTCCTCATATCTCATGCACATACGTCTGTATCACCGACGCATTCGTGCTGAGCTCCATCACCGGAGCAGCCCTACACACTCACACTCACACCAAGACCGCCTATCTTAAGCAGAGGTGGAGGTGGCGGCAGGAGGAGCTCCGGAGCCGCTAGGGAAACCGGTGCCGCTGGGGGCGCCGCTGGGGGCATCGCCGCCGACACCGCCGGAGCCGGAGTTCTCGACGGCGACGCCGCCGGAGGAGGTGTACTCGAAGCTGTAGCTGGTGTCGTAGCTGGCGGTGCGGTTGATGCCGATGGTGATCCAGCCGAAGATGCCCTCGGCAACGTCGTCACCGAGGTAGGCGTACTGGAAGAAAGGGTCGGAGTCGGCGTTGCTGCCGAGCTCATCGCCGACGACGTGGTCGTCGCTGTTGAGGGTGATGTCGACGGTGTTGGTGTTGTAGGGGGCGAGGGCCTCGACGGCCTCGACGAGATCCTGGTCCCAGAAGAGCTGGCCGATGTGGGCGGCGTGGGTGGAGGAGAGGGTGTTGTTGGGCAGGACGGTGGCGTCGAGGAAGGCGACCATGTGGTGGTGGGTGGCGCGGCCGGAGTAGTGGCCCGGGAAGATGGTGGTGAACTGGACGACACCGTCGTTGTCGGTCTTCTGGATGCCGCGGAGGGCCGTCTTGTTGAGGTTGGAGGCGTCGTCGCCGTTGCCGTTGGAGCTCTCCTGGACGCCCGAGTAGATACCCGTGGCGTTGCAGTTCCACAGGTCCCAGTAGAGGTCGGTGATGGGCTCGCAGGTCTCGACGTCGATGAACTGGCCGTCGAGGACGACGTCGACGCCGGGCTCGCCGTCGCGGAGGTCGGAGCGGATGTGCTCGCCCTTGACCCAGAAGGGGCCGATCTCGCCCTCCGGGTTGAGGATGCAGGTGTGGTTGGAGCCGAAGATGTCGGTGGACGGGGTGGACGTGTCGATGCCGACGTGGAGCGAGGTCTGGTTGTGGCCGGTGCCGGCGGAGTCGACGTCGCGCTTGGCCTTGCGGATGGCGCGGTGGTAGTCGATCGTCTGGGCGCGGCGGACCATGGCGCGGGCCTGGAGGTCGCGGTAGGCCTTGGTGTTGACGCAGTTCTCTAGGCCGCGGCGGGCGAGGCCGTGGTGCTCGTGGCGGGCGGCGAGGAGCGCCGGGTGGGACTCCTCGTGGTGGCCCGGGTGGGCGGCGCCGAGCATGACCGAAGTCAGGAGAAGGAGGACGGAGGAATGCATCTTGTTGGAAAGAGTGGTGAAGATGTTGTTTCTTGGTGTTTTTGTAAAGATTGTGAGAGAGTGATCTGTTGAATGAGAGTGTTTGCTAGGCTGAGGTCTTGTTGATCCAGGCTGGCTTGGTGATCTCTCCTTTCAAGATTCCTTTCGAGGCTGGAACCATCATCTTCTTATAAGTGATTCTTTTGGCCCTTTCCATCTTCATCATCGGAGCCTCCGCTCTCATATCCATCCACCCCTTTCCTCCTCCATCACGAAAGGGAAAAAAAAACTGCAGCGCCCCTTCGCTTGACGTCTTCATCCCGCTATGCGTCACCCGTCGTCGTCACCGACTGCGTCCCTTCATGCTCTAGAATCCCAGAGGTTCATCCATTCTTTCTCGTCAAGTGGATTGCCCATCCGGACGAACGCCACATCGAGAAACAAGCAAACTCCTTCCCGTGGATCTTAAAAGTCTTGGCAGTCGAGGCTAAAGCTTTCGACATCCTATGAATATCGTCAAAAGAGGCATTCACGTCGTCGACAATGTCCCGAAAACGTCAAACGAGGCGGTTGTGGTTGGTTCGCATTTGCCCCAGATTACACTGCCACGAAGCGAATCTGGGGCAAATGCGAGCCAACCACCACGCCGCAAATTCTCATCTGATCGTGGGTTTTTCTGGTGTTTAATATCAACCCTGGCCACCCCGCGGAATCCGTGGCATTACAGGCTTACATTGTGCGCAAGTTGATTGGTTCACGGGGAGTTTTTTTCTGCTCATCCTTAGATCGACGTTGGATCTGAAGTCGTAAGCTTTTTTACACCCCTTACTTCCCGCGCCCTACATCCCGGTCACTTTTTTTTACATACACTACACGACAGCACACTACAGCCTCAAAACTGGGGTAAATTGACGACAAGGAATGGTTGGGTTAGGCGGAATGTGGGAGCGTAAAGTTGAGATCAACGTCGACTTAGACTAATTGCAGCCTCCCCTTACGCGCGTTCTAGAAAAAGACAATTGAAAGAAGCGAGCTCCATCACTGAGGCACTGTGCCGCGGTTCGGGGCCGAATCTTTTTCGGTATTCGGGTCTTATTAGAGTACCGATCTACTACAACCTCTACGGAGCAATCACAGAGTTGAGAGAGTCCCAGTCTATGTACAGTCCGAACTTCTATGCGGGAAGTGGGACCTGCGGGCTTAGTCTATACACTTACGCCGTCGCCGCCGCCTTCTTCTTGGTCTGCCTCTTTTCAATCTTCTCCAGCTCCATGTCAATCTTCTTGAAACTCCAGCTCTTCCAGAAGGGAGGGTAGAGGAACGGGCGGAGGTCAAATCTGTTGTCGTCGGGGGCTATTTTTGGGGGTTTGGAAAGTCAGCGGAAATGCTCTTGACCCGATTGGACGGTACGAAGAGGACTTACAGTAGTCGTTGCAGTGTAAGGATGGAGTGAGCGTCGTCATCTTGTGTCCTGTTCCCGTCGTCATTAGTCACTTCTCTTGTCGTTATGAAATGTGCGGACTAAACTCACGGTTGATGGCGTAAAAGTGGAAGAACTTCTTGACCTTCTCGGCCGTCTGTCTCGGATTGTAAAGCGGTGCCTCATCATCTGGTGCACGCTCGCGGTGTTCGTCCCAGTCGTGGACGAGGCGCTGGAACATGCCGTAGGGGCCCAGCTTATTCACCTTGCGGAGGCGACCCATGATGGTGAGCTCCGGGTATGTCATGCCCATGTCGACCTCATCGCTCTGGACGTACGTCTCCGAGATGGGTTCCTATGGGGTGCGTGTGAGTGGGAACTGCTCCTCTGCACAGGTATGGGGGGAGGCAGCCTCGGTGTGAGGGAAGTGGGAGGAAAGATTGGGACTCACAAGTTCCGCAGTCGGGACCGCCGTGAGGAAGTCGTGGAGACACGGGATGTCAAAGTCCTTCTCGGCCCAGGCGATGAAGCGCTTGAGGTCGGACTTGTCGATGGACCCGATGGGGTTGATGTCGGCGCCTGTAAGGGTGTGTGTCAGTGTGTGTCCTTGTCAGGGGCGGGACCCGCGTATTCAGCGATTTGCGCGGGTTAGTGCCCAAAGCCTCCTTGAGAGGCTCAAGGATGGGCATTCTTACTGGAGCAATCATATCTATGCTAATGTCAGTACACCAACGTCAGTGCTTACGTTTTCCGAGTCGCTTACTTGGTGAAGTATCCTCTCAAAGACTCGCCGACGTTTGCACTGCCCAAAACAAGCAAGCCACCACCACCAGGGCGGCCTCTAGCAGTAGGAAGAATCTGTCCGTACTCGTACGCCGTCACCATACGAATTCTCGCCTGGAGGCACTGCAGCATCAGGTTCTCCTGGACGGTGCCGCCTTCGACCTTGAACTTGGGCTCGAAGTTGTTTGTGGCCTTGAGGAGGTTCTTCTGCGCCTGGTAGATCTCGTCGATGTCGAGGTTGATGTGGTAGCTGCCAATGGCCTCGGCGAGGTCCTTTGCACGTCCGCGGGTCTCGGCAGAGCTCTGTTCCCTCATGCCCATGTAGATGGTTGAGAATACCTGGTTGCAGAGGGCCTGTGGCGTCTTGGGGAGAACACCGTCGCCTTCGTACTTGGCGATGCGCTTTACGTCTTCGATTACCTGGGCGTTGCCCTCTTCGACGGCCTTCATTACGATGCGGCACATGGAAAATACGATTGCTACAATGGGTTAGTTGGTGTTGGAATAAGGGGCGAAGGAGACGTACTTGCGGTTGCGCAGGAGTCGATGCCACCACTGAGTGGAACGAGATATCCTGCTGTTCCAGACCGACGGAGATACTGGGAGCTGTCAGCTTCGCACAGGCAAGAGATGCTGGTGACCTTACATCCCAAAGATAGCATCCAGCACACTGCGCAATCTCCTCCTCGACAGAGTAGAACTTGGGCTTAATAGGAGGTGAAGGGCGCTTCTCGACGTCCGCATCGTCGTCCTCAGAGCTGAGCTCGAAAGAAGTCTGGATCCTCTCGTACTTGGCATCAGACCGCGCAGCCTGCAGGCCGCGAGAGATCGCAGAGCGGTACGCCCGCACCTCCTCCAAGTCCACCGTCGCAGTGACGACCTCGACATCGTTCAAGCTGAACTGCGAGCCCTGCGCCACAACATCGCCGTTGACCAGAATCATGGCGGAGCCGTCGTAGTATAGCCTATCCCCGTCGCAGCCCTGCTGGTTGGCGTACAGGTAGATGCCGCCGTTCTTGCGCGTGGCTTCCATGATGAGCTGCAGGCGGGTGTCGAGCTTCTGCAGGGTGAAGTGCGAGCCGCTGGAGTTGGTGATGATCTCGACGCCGTCGAGGGACATGGCGATGTGCGGGGCGTTGGGGGTGAAGAGCTCCTCGCAGGTCTCGGCGCCGAAGCAGGTGTCCGGGGTCGAGACGACGGCGTCGCCGAAGACGACGTGCGTGGCGCCCTGGATGTCCTGCAGGATGCGCGGCAGGTGGTACTGCTCGGTGGTGCGCGGGTGCATCCACGGGGTGAAGTGGCGCATCTCGCGGTAGTTGCCGTCGTTGGCGAGCCACATCTTGGGGCGGATCATGAGGATCTTGCCGTTGAGGCAGAGGACGCGGCAGTTGAAGCGCTGGTTGCGGTGCTGGACGGGCATGCCGATGTCGAGGAGGATGTCGTGGCAGGACTCGTCGAGCAGGATGCGGCGGAGCATCTCGAAGCAGTGCAGGTAGAGGTCCTGCTCGAGGAGGTGGTCGAGGCAGCCATAGCCGCAGATTTCGAGTTCCTGGGTTGATGTCAGTTGGTTGAAACTTCGCATATACTTTCCAAAGTCTGAAGGAGTCGTTGGCTAAGCTGAGAGGTATGAGTGACTCACAGGACCGACACGAAGCCGGGCTCCGGCGGCCTTGGCCTTTTGGATACTCTCAATAATGCGAGCAGTGTTGCCTTCCCACTAGAGTTGCAGAGTTAGCATCGTCGACAACTCGTGATGAGGGGTAGAGACTCACATCCAGAGCCCACTGGTTGAGCGAACATGTCGCTACCGTGACGAGGTGGCCCATGTTGATGATCTTTGTTCAAGTCTGTATTTCAATTAATTGTCTGATATTCGAAAGTGTCTGTGGAATGACTTGCCTCAAGAGTTGCAGTATCGTCGCGGATGCCCCTCAACATATGTTGAAGTGAGGAAGTTACGTACACTGCCTTGAAAGCATATGAGTCATCCGAAACCAGAAAGTCGAGCGCTTCTGTAAGTTGAAGAAAAACTTGAGAGTCGGCTGCGCCGTTTAAACGGAGAGAGAAATCGGATTTGTTCTCTCAAGCTCAAACACAAAACGTTCTGAACCGGAGAGCTTGACGGAGCAGTTTCGGCATTACGGGTCAGTTGGCTTCAGAGACTCAGCGGCGCATCTTATCAAACCCCTCACCCCGGTATCGCATGTTAGTGCGTATGCGCGTTCCTCCACCCAGACGCTAACATCTTCCCCCGTCACCTGTATGAACTGTTGCCTCCGGCGAAGTCAGAAAGAGCGCATGCGCGATTTTGGCAATTATAAGCAGGAGTCATGAATCTAATTCTTCAATGACGCACAATGAACCGCGTGTTCATCCCACCGTCAAACAAACATTTCGGGTGACATTCCACGGCTTGTAAGTGGTAGTCCTGATCCCTGTCAGGATCAATCCCCGCCATCAAGGCTGCTCGGCGCCGGGCCATGCACCACACATGCTGACAATTGCCGGCCGAGCTCCAGCGAGCCCCGGCAGCTGTCGCAGCGCCTCGGCTCAAATCTCCAACCACCAAAAACGACGCTGCGCATCTCAACACCATCACGTCCACGATACCCCATCACGACCCTGTCCTCAATCCAATTCCCTCACGCCGCGATATATCTCCCTACCAAAAGAACTAGACCATCGAGGACGAAAACACCACAGCTCGACAAACAACAAACCCGCGCCCTGCCTCGCGCGCGCGCAATGCGCAGCCGCCATTCATAATGTCGTCCTCCTCCGAACAACCACAACACCCGACGCTTCCCTCCTCACCATACCCTTACGCCTCCGCCCCCGACATCATCCGCGCCCATCAGAAAGACGCCTACTACAAAGGCCACCTCTCCAACACCCTCACCTCCCTCCACCGCCTGCTCCTCGGCGCCCGTTCCGCCCACTCCGCAACCTCCCTCCACCGCCTCCTCGCCGACACCCTCTACCTCGCCCTCACCACCCTCCCCGGCAACCGCACCCTCGGCGAGGAGTACTGCGACCTCGTCCAGCTCCACGTGCCCCCCAGCAACCCCTCCGCCGCCGAGCTGCCCGCCCTCCCCCGCCGCGCCTCCTACATCGCCACCTCCGTCCTCCTCCCCTACGCCCTCGGCCGCCTCCTCCCCTCCGTGCGCGCCCGCATCCGCGCCGCGTTACAGTCCTCCCTCCCGAAGGGCCAGCACCAAACACCAGGCACGACCCGCCAAAAGCTCGCCGCCTACATCCTCGCCAACCTCCCCAGCCTCACCTCCGCCGCGCCCCTCCACGCCGCCACCCTCGCCGTCTTCTACTTCACCGGCACCTACTACGAGCTCGCCAAGCGCCTCCTCGGCTTCCGCTACGTCTTCACCCGCAAAGTCCCCGACTCCCCCGACCGCGCCGGCTACGAGGTCCTCGGCGTGCTGCTCGTCGCCCAGCTCGCCGTGCAGTCCTACCTACACATCCGCGCCACGATCTCCGACTTCTCCACCTCCCGCGCCGCCCGCGAGCGCGCCCTGGCCGCAGGGCACGTCGACGTGTCGCTCGATTCGAACGCGTACGCGGCGAACACGGCCGTGCTGCTCTCCGAGACGGGCACGCCCGGCGGGAACGGGGCCGGCGGGGCGAAGGTTGATATCGCCGCGGTGACGCACACGCCTGTGGTGGCAGCGGAGGAGGCGCGGTATGATTTGAGCGACGAGAAGGTGATGGGGTACATCGCGGGCGCGGCGCAGCGGAAGTGCACGCTGTGTCTGGAGGAGCTGAAGGACCCTTCCGCGACGCAGTGTGGGCATGTGTTCTGCTGGACGTGTATTGGGGACTGGGTGAGGGAGAAGCCTGAGTGTCCCCTCTGTAGGCGGGAGGCGATGGTGCAGCATATCCTGCCCCTGAGGCTTGCTTGATGGGAAAGGGGGGTTAATGGTTAGCTGCCCGGTGAGGCGATGCGGAGTTTACTCCTGTACATTTACACTTTTATTGTTTATAATGAGCGGAGAGCTAGGTGGGTAAGACCAGTGGTGGTATTTCATCCTGGGTGTATGCAGGACTGAAGTTTGCATGAACAATCAAAGGACATCCGAAGCCAAGAGTTTGTACGAAATGAATTATATACCACAGAATAGAGGTACACTCATGAGATGATACAAAAGGTATTAGCACACTCTCTTCACAATTGTCAAAATCAACAAGATGCTCAGAGAATTGTAACGAGAGACAGAAAACGTGTTGGTCGACCTTCCTACTCAATACACAGAAGAGTTTGAAAAAGTGTGAAGAAACATCCCCCCCTAGACACTGTGCCGCCGCCGCGCTTCATATCAATGGATCAGATGGCTCGTCGGTTATAAGCTTTGAAGACCAGCTTCCTGGGAGCGATGCCGACCATTGGATACGATGAACGGGGGACCAGTATCAAAAAAGAGGAGAGAGAAATAAAAGTGATACTGTTTGTCGACCAAGACAAGTGATCCGAACACCTTTCCCCCACCCCCACCCAACGGTCCGCCCTTTCTCCCCTTGAGGAGGGCCCGTTTGCCCATTCCAGGGCTCGATGGCTCTCTATTCCATCGTGTAGGTATCATGTGCCATTGTGCGTTCCAATAAAAACAGTGAAAAAAAACATCAAACGCTTTAACTCCGTATCCTTTATGAGTTCCCCAGCCCGGTTATCCGTTGGTTACAAAAGGGTGTTTGGGGGTTGGAGATTTAACTCAAGCAGCCAAGACTGCTCAGGCAGTGAAGAGCACAATCTCTCCACGCTCGTTGCGCCTCATGCGCAGGGAGCGCCACAGCTCCTTCTCCTCCATGAGCTTGCTGAGGCTATCACCGGAGGAGGAGCGCTCGCGGTGGAAGCGCTTCAGGGCCTTGTTCATGCTGCAGCCGCGCTCGCTCTCGGGGCCCTTGTTGACGAGAGACAGGAAGACGTCGGCGCGGGGGCGGAAGACGACCATCTGGTTGTCGTCGCCGTCGCCGTCCTTCTTGCTATCGCGGGAGCCGGGGCGGTACTCGATGAGCTTGGGGGCCTTCTCGCCGTCGCGGTGGCGGTGCGAGGAGTGCTTCTTGGAGGTGGACGAGACCTTGCGCTTCTTGGCCTTGGTCTTGCTGCTGGTGTTCATGTTCAGGAGGCCGAGGATGTTGTTGCCGATGCCGCCCTCGGAGGACTTCTTGTGCTTGGAGTGCTTCGTCTTCTTCAGCGGGCTGAGAGGGGACGGGTCGGCGTCGCCGCCGGAGAAGTCGGGCGACGGGGGGAAGACGGGACGCATCATAGTCTTGATGCCGCCGGTGAGGCCAGAGTGCTGGAGCTGAGGCGGGGCGTCGATCATCATCTGGTCGGTGTCGACGTGAAGACGCTTGCGCTTCTTGTCCTTCTTCTCACTGCCGTCCTTCCTCCTCCTCTCGTGCTTGGGGGCGGGTGTCTCGTAAGGGTCGAGGGGAATGGAGCCGGCGCCGTATTGGACCATGGCCTGGGGGTCCTCGTCGACCATGGCGCCGTCCTCGTCCAGGAAGGTGCTCGCTTCATAGCGAACCAGTTGTGTCTCTTCGTTGACTTCCTTCTGGCCGAGCTGGAGCGTTGAGGCAGTGGGTGTTGCTGCTTCGAGGAAGTCAAAGACATTGGGGGCGGAGGGAGGTGTAGGTGCTTCGGGCAGGTTGGCCGGGGAGGCACCGTCGTCGCTGCCGCCGCCCTGGTATTCGTAGGTTTCGAAGACGTCCTCGGGGACGTCCTCAACGTATGCTACATGAGCCATGTTGTCGTCGGGAAGGGGTTCGTTTTGCGGCTGGATGTTGTTTCTATTGTTCTGCTTCTTATTGTTGTTGTTGTTCTTCTCCTTGTAGAGGGCGCCTTGGTACTTTTGGGCTTCGCTCATGCAACTCTGGCGTTGGGTTAGCACATGACTACCTTAGCCTTGGAGACGGCGCCCGTTGGCGGCTCGAGGAGGAACTGGTGGGACTTACGGTATGAGAACGATATTCGGTGCCAGGGAAGTAGACCATGCAATCGATGCAAGTGTAAGTGGCGCCTCGACAACGGTTTCTGTGCGGGTCGAGCTTCTTCTTCGTCAAGACATCACCACAGTTCTGTGGTTGAGCAAAGCGACAGGTCAGTGATGTTGCGCAGGAGTTGCTAGAGCAAGATAATTGGATTCTTGGGGGATGAAGAGGGGTGTATGGTCGGGGAGGCGAAGGAGGGATGGGACGAGACAGTGACTATTAAAGAGCATCCAAGGGGAAGTGGAGGGGTGTTTGTTTCCGTTGCTGGAGGGGTGTGTGTCTGGTGTCTTGCTTGTGTGGAAGGTGTGTGGTGTGAGGATGTGATGTCAGGTCAAGAGGTTATAATAAGACGACATGGGGATCCTCGGGGGGGTTACCGACGGGGGGGTCGTACGGAGAAGTAAAGGGCCCCTTGGAATTGAGGGGGAAGAGGACGAAGAGGAAGAAAAGAGGGCGACGGGCGGGCTTACCTCACAAGAGAAGGACACCATGATGAAGGGAGCGACGCTGTACGATGATGTGTTGTCCTTACAATGGGCTTCTATTGGGCGCGGGACGTTGGGCTGAGAACGGTTTTGACTGGGTCGCGGTATTTAACGGAAGAGAATGAAAGGCGGTTTGGGGAGGCGACGGAATGGCCGTGGTGTATCTGTCGGCAGGCGGATTTGCAGAGTGCAGATTCAGGGCGGCGCCTGACTGGCCGGGCTGGCGGGCTTGGGGGATCGTCGAGAAGTGGACTGCAATGCAAGCCGGGACGTGCCTTGTACGAGACGAACAAGGGCAGACTTGGGGACGACACTGAGTGTTTTGGAGCTTTGGGAAGCGTAGCTGAGACTTTGGCGGTCGGTAGCGGGTGTGTGTGTGTGTGTGAGAACTAGCGGGATGGATGTTGGAGACAGGCCCGGGCGTGGAGCGAGGGGAATGTTGTTGCTGTTGGATGTTGATTGTGTGTTATGAGAGTAAGTGTGTGTTTGTCGGCGGCAGCAGACAGAAGGATGGCGAGAGGATGAGAGAAATGGCGAGACGGCGGGTGGCTCGGGGGAAGCAGGCGCAAAGGAACTCAGAGTTCAATCCAACTCGAGATGTCAGGGGCTTCCTCCGTGTTGGTTTCGCGTCTCAAAGACGTAGCTGTGCCGGCGATCTCCAAAGTTGGAATCCCTTATTTGGAGGGGTCCAAGGGGCGACGTCCGCAGGGGGGGAGGGGAATGGAGGGGTGAGAATTTGTTTCGCGCTTCAGGTGTGTTGGATGTGGTAGAGAGAGAGACGCAGCTGAGGAACGCGCGCAATCTCTGCCCCCAGAAAAAAGGTGACCAGCTGCAGGTGACGACGGGTAAAAGACTGGAGACTGAGATTCCTGGACTGCAGAGCGGGAATCCAAGCTGGGCGATGTCGTATTTTGAGCGAGGTGAGCTCAGCACTGAAAGTTTGCGGTTGCGACGAGTGAGCGAGAGTACGAACAGCTGGAGGAGCTGGTGGCGTGGTGAATCGAGGGGCAATGGCGTCAAAACCGGCCTAAAGCTGTCCAAGATTGGCCGTGCTGATGATGTTTGGACTGGGCGGATGAGATTGCGCTCGTCTGGAGAATGCGCGACGAATTATCGGTTGCCAAAGACACGGCTAGCGACGAGGTTGAGTTGCGAAAAGTCGTGAAGCTGCGCGGGCTGCACTGCAAAAAAGTCTATGCAAACAAAGTGGGAATCGAACGAAACTTTTCGCAGTGGGATTTTTTTTTTTTCTCTGGTCCGTCTCTGTCGTGGAGACGTTGGAGTGCATCGCAGTTGGGCAGCTCGACATGTTGTTGCTAGGCGCACCCCGGCTCCTTCCCAGTGACAGGCGGTATCCCAGGGGAACGACGGTCATTCAGCAGCAATCGGTGGTGTCGAGTGGCCCAATGAATCCAAAACCCAGACGAACGACACGTCTGATTGGCTGCACTTCGGATGATAGCCAATTCACGGCCGACCAATCGTTGGAGACAGGGCGACAACGGTGGGGGTGGTTGCATCTTGTCCGCCTCACTCGGGCGGGAACACTGAAGACGGTGGACGATATGGAGACTCTGCGCAGCACCGTCCTTGCGTCCGTCCAGCCTCCAGCGGGCGACCATTGAGCATCTTCTCTCACTTACTCGCAGCACGAGATCCCACCGATTCCACCTCGAGCTGCAACGGAATGCATCCGTGGTGGGCTTCTGGCCTCCTGGCACCGCAGACCGCCCCCGCGCTTCGCCCGTTTCTTCACAGGGCGAGCTGTTGTGGAAATGCGAAATGCAGGCCAGTGGATTCTGTACCTTATGCCCTTACCTTGGGGGTCTCCGCTAGTGATCGATGTCTAAAGAAAGGTGGTAGCTGTAGCTGCCATGAGTCCCTGACCTAGCTAGACATGCCGTTCGACATCGATCCACAATCAAGCACATCACGACGACGCCGTCTTTTGCATAGACAAGCTCGGGGCGTTGCCAGCATGAGAAGCGCAATTGCACCCGGTGGGGCAACATTCCGGACGGACCGTTGACTGGAATGCAGTGTCTTGTCATCGTCCCCGTCCCGTTTGCCGCGGTTTCACGGAAGGAGACGAGAAACCCATGTTCGAGTGACGAGAGAGAACGGAACTCAGGGGTAAACCGAATAGCAGCAGAAGCTTCCGCTCTGCTTCTATTCTGGGGACGACTCGGCTTCCACGACAAGGGCAGGGCCAGGCCACGCACTCTGATCTTCTGAGTAAGGTATCCGCATCCGAATCCGTAGTAGCTGAGTTCAGGTCAGATTATGCTATGCCTTGCCAGTAGTATCCGTAGACCACCGACTGCCAAAAGAGACCGGACAAGGAGCGGCCACATGAGACGGACCAAGCGAGGGCCCTGTCCCTATCCGCCGGCTGGCGCTGCGAATCAAAGGGATGACGACGACGTCCCAGAGGGATGGAACGGCTGCTGCCGCCGCGTTGGGCGTCCAGGTCGACGTCTCGGGGGGCCGTCACATCGCTTTCTGGCACGCTGATTAGCGGGCTGCATGAGATGGCCCAGCTGGCGGGCAGCCCCCATTTGCAGTGCATCGCCGCCCTTCAGTGTTGGCCTGTTGGGGCATGTCTTCAGCGCCGCCCCCATAGCGCGCGTCTAAAATCAACGGACGGCCGAACGAACGACTTGTCGTTGGGGGCTTGCGAGTGGAAAGACATATAAATTTGGTTGTTGGTTGCCGGCTGCAGGGACGCAATTAGAACGGACGAAAGTCGTTCCTTTTCCTGTTCCTGGCTTTGCCCTGGACTCCTTCCTTGCGTTAGGTCGGTGGCTTTGCCCGCGTGCCGTGCCTGGGATTGCTTAAGAGGATGCAGCTGTTGGAAATCCTCCCATGTCCACTTCCCTTTCGGCCTTGCGTTTGGGCTGCTGCACACGCCCTCCCTACCTTGCCTCAGGGCGCGGCCCACGTCGTTTCCATCGAGCAAACGGAAGCATAGAATCTGGAGTCGGATCGACGATGGCAGCTTAGCTGTATCCGTAGGAGAGCCCATCGCGTGGATTTCCCATGCCTTGCAGGCCACGTTGGCAGTGGATGCGAGATCATCTCATCTGGACCGAGGAGCTTCAATGATTGACGGCGCCGTTGTAACTTGCAATTCGTTAGTACTGAGCCACATTGTTCACGCAAGCCAGCCCGCAAGCGCAAGGATGAAGTATCAAGCCCCAAGCTCGGCGCCAGTCGCACCTCGTTCCAGCCAAGACAGCGCCATTGATCTCCGCGGTTGAGATTGAGATGGTTCAGGTGTCTTGCCCTGGATAGCTAGATCCGGACGGTGGAAGTGCGCGGCAGCGAGCAGCGAAAGGAGAGCTTCGGGGACCATTCGAATGAGCTCCCCGCCATGGTGGATGGATGGCGCGCCGCGGTTGTGCTAAGGTGACCTTAAAGTCAGCCCGGCGCAGGACCAGCTTAGGTAATGTGGAAGCTCCCGACAATCCGTCCGATGCGCTTCCGCGTCTCCCGTCATTCAGAGCTCCAGCTTCAGCGTCCAAATCGCCCGAGCTGCCCCCTATTGTCGGCCTCTGCCAATCACCGCAACCCGCTATGTCAGCCCACGGCGCACTTGGGGGCCCGAGATTGCATTTTGAGAGGCAGGTCACGCCTTGCCCTTTCTTTCCCTGTCACACGCCGTCTTCCACGTCTAGTTTCAGTGGCAGATCCTCCTAGGTATTGAAGCAACGAGACGGCGGACACAAGTTGATGGATGTTGCGGCTTTGCATGCGTTCCCCTGAGTTCGAGGGAGCTGGCTACCCATTCCGGCGATTATGATCCGTCCCTCCATCAAGCAGACTTCTGTCACTGTCTCGTGTGGCATTTGGTGTGTATGCTGACTTGCCGCGGCCACCAAAGCTTACGTGCGATGAATCGTCGACGTGCTGGAATAGGAACAGTGAATATATCCACGGAATTGCCGCAAGATATAAATGATTCATGTCAAGTTGCTTCCTCGCGATAGAGTCTCTATCTCGTTGAAGGACTGCAAAAAAGCTCACATCTTGAACATGGCAAAGCGGTCATCCCGTGCTCGTTTAGTACGCAAGGTAAGCTCAGCAAGCATTCCATCTCCAATATCAAGGACGGACCGCCGGCAATGCGATGGCTGTTTATTGCTTCATGCTAGGCGCGTTTAGCAACAAACGCAATGAAACCACACAAGACTATCAACGCGTCTGTCCGCGTCGCAGCGGGACAGTGTCAGCCAACCAACACCTTAAACACCGTCTAGTGCCTCCTTTGACTTTTTTATGATATCCCCTCGCTTCATGCTGGTTGTCGTATTTCGGAAACTAGTTCGCAGGACATCTCGCCTCCAACATCCCCCTCCCTATCATCATTACCGATCACATCGTATCATCGCTTCTCGCAACTCGACTCTTTCCTCACGCACCCTCTCAAATTGATTGCCTCCGCCTCCAAGGCCCGTCCAACAAGCCTTGGCAGCCCTGCACCTCCGAAAAGAACCTGCCGGCAACCCCCAAATCAGGTCACCTGCCGCATCAACAAGCCTCCCAGACCCGCCTCTTTGCTGGCCCCCGACCTCATCCACCGATTCGAATTTCGATGCACATTGAAAAAGGCCGCCCAGGACACCCACTGCACTGAACGCTGCAACCCCCCGACAGCCTTCGCTGCACCCCAAACCTCCCGGCCGGCGGCACGGCTGTGAGATCCCGCCTCACACGGTTTCCCTCCTGACCTGCATCATGCGGCCCTGCTAAAGAAAACCACACCACTATCTCCCGTCGCCCGTGTCCTCCCGCGCCTTCAATGCCAGCGGTCGTTGCTGCTCGCAACCCGAAACACGGAACATCCACGACTCAAGAACAAAAAAGAGAGGTCCAGTGCCAGTGACCTCTGGCTCCTCAACAAACTGACACCGCTCTCCGATCTTCGGTTTCGTTCCGATCAGGGAACGCTGCCAGCCTTTCCGGTTCCAGGGTCGACGGTCAATCACCAGGCTTAGCACTCCGCTCCGTGCGCGACCCTGTCTGTTCGTCCTGTTGCGAGCCTGCGCTGCGGTTGGCTGCCCACCGCAGTTGACCTGGACCTGGCTCGCGTCTCCAATCGCCTCATACCGACTTGCGCTCTAACATCAAACCCGTCACTTTGCCCGCCAATCTCCGCGTGGGCTGTACTTGCTGCCCGCTAGCGTCGGCCTCCACCGCCTCCGCGAGGCTCCGCTCTCTCCTGGACTCTGCCTCCTCGCTTCGGGCCTTACCTTCCCCATCAATTCTGGTCAGGTCCCTTCCTAATCCTATTGAGGGCTCGCCGACTGGTCCAGCATTGAGGAAATATAATCTTTCCTCCGCCTTTCCTCCCGCCAGGAAAAAGAGAGACCCTTCCGAGATGTCTTCCTCCAATTCAGCGTCGTCGTCCTCCAACAGTTATCTTGAGCAGGGTGTCTCTATGCTCAGTACTGTTGGCGCGTACATGCGGCTACCAGCCATAGCCTCGACGGTATGGCCATTCCCGCCTCCTCGTCCTACGGACTACCCATCTTTTCTCACCGAGCCTTCAACCTTCCTGTCTGCTACCCCTCCTCTTGGGCCCTCACCCCGAGATGGTGCCTCTACCGCTATGCTAGTCCCCAAAGCTAATCCGTCTCTTTTGCCTCGCAGGGTATCGCAGCAGTCTTGACGACCCTCCTCTACTTCAAGCAGAAGTTGGTGTTCCCTTCGCCCCCAACCCAAGCGGTTCGCGTGTGTGTCCATGTGACGCCACCTTCTTCCGATGCGACCCCACAACGAAAGCAAGCTAACCAGACCATGTGTGGCTCCAGGGCTTTGATTTACCCTTCGCACATGCCCCCGAATTCCCGCACCGAAGTCCCACGACCTTCACAATACGGAATTAAAGATTTCGAAGAGCTGGTCATCCCGACAAACGATGGCGAAAAGCTCTCGGCCTTCTACATTCGCGGCCCTCGCGGCGGCAACAACTCGAATGTCACCATCCTGATGTTCCACGGCAACGCCGGCAATATCGGTCACCGCCTGCCCATTGCCCGCATGCTTATTAACTTTATCGGCTGCAATGTTTTCATGCTCGAGTACCGCGGCTACGGCCTCTCCACCGGCGAGCCTGACGAGTCCGGCCTTTTCCTCGACGCGCAAACGGCGCTTGACTACCTCCGCGCCCGCGCAGAGACGAGCAGCCATAAGCTAGTTGTCTACGGCCAGAGCTTGGGCGGGGCTGTCGCCATCAAGCTTGTCGCCAAGAACCAAAAAGATGGCGATATTGCGGGTTTGATCTTGGAGAACACTTTCCTCTCCATGCGCAAGCTTATCCCATCCGTTCTTCCTCCGGCCAAGTACTTGACCCTTTTGTGTCACCAAGTATGGCCGAGCGAGTCGGTGATTCCCAACATCACCTCGGTGCCCATGCTATTTCTCTCTGGCCTGCAGGACGAGATCGTACCGTAAGTCAACTTCCCTTCGTTTTTGCTACCTGTTTTTTTCCCAGCGGATATGATGATCTGAAGTCACCACCCACAAAATATGAGTCTTTCGGGACGCTTGATTTTACCCTACGACGAGAGTCTGATACCGCTTCTCCAACCTGTTTTTTGTGTTGTCTTGGATGTCACCGCTCTTAGACTAACTAACACATGTCTCAGACCTCGTCACATGCGCCAGCTTTACGAGCTATCCCAGGCACCCTCCAAAATCTGGAAACCCCTGCCAGCGGGCGACCACAACTCTAGCGTCCTCGAGGAGGGTTACTTTGAAGCGATAGCCGACTTCTTGGCGAATGTAACCGGCGGGGCTAGCAAGGAAGAGAAGCAGCGCTTGTAGAGAAAGCACTTCGAGGACGAGGAACGGTTCAACAGGCATGTGGCCGAGATCCTAGCGAAGGGGTCGGACCGGGAATCCCTCTTCTCTGTCTTTTCAGAGGCTTTCTGCTGTCGGAGGCAAAGTCGATACACGGGCATGCGCGCGAAGGCGACCTCTTGAGTTCCTGAGAGGGATCAAGACGGCCTGCGCGAGACGACATGAGGCGAAAGACTTTTTTATGGAGGCTGGTGGCGGCAGCGTCTCTCTCCTACCACCTAATAACCATCTCGATGGTCCCTAGAATGATACCCCCACCCGGCGCCCACAGAACGGGCCGGGGTGCTACGTTCGACTTCCTAGAAGTAGCATATAATTAATGAAGCAACGATTTTGGTATTCACATCTGCTGCACTCTGTTGTCGTCAGGTGAGATGTTATGTTTCTACACCCACGGCTCGGGTGCGGGGTGGTTCAAGGGACAGGGGAAGCCAGGCCAGGCCGCGTGGACCACTCAACCACAGACCGCGGCTGAGTCCATCGGAGGTCGTAATGCCTGTCTATAAGCTGAGCAAACCCGTTTTCTCCCTCCCTTGCACAAAGACCGCAGGTTGTAAGAAGAAACGGAAATACGTTTCTGTGAAGTGCGATCCTCTTGACGGTGTGTTGATGGTTCACGATATTGACGACTGGGACGAACCCTGCATCCTGTCCAACGAGGAATCCATGACCAGCGGGGGAGGACAGGGTTTGTAGCTCGGAATCCCGTGATCGTATTCTGACGTGGCATGCTTTGACGTAGCCGACTTGGTGATAAGTAGGTTGCGCGATATCGCGGGGTCTGGGGCTTCATGACGATGCGACTTTGCTTTGAGTTGCGTTGATCGATCGAAGTATGCGTTGATGTCATTGTTGGACGAAGGGGGATAGAATAGCACTTATGAACGATTCAAAGATGGTTTTGTGTGTTTGACTTTGTTTTTTTTTTGTTTCTTCTTTTGTGTAATGTCTATTTCAATATTCTGAAGCTGTTCTCTTTTGATGGGTAGTTGCTCGTGAAAGCACGTTGCCCTTCGTGGGGCATCTAAGCATCCCCAGTGACAAGTCTAAAGCTTATCTCTCCGTTATCGTGGAAATATACGAATATTAGCGAGGCGGGAAATCAAGGCGATAAAACACCAAGCACCTTCCTTGTCCAACGATCTCAAAATGATAACTGCCTTGGCCGAACAACGTCACTTCTGGTCTCCCATCATAATCCCTGCAAACCGCCTCACTCGTCATCCGCAGCAGCCTCCCAATCGTCCGCCACGGAGTCCTCGACGACCTTCTTCCTCGCGAGCTTGGAGAAGCTGACGAAGCCGCTGCTGGGCCGCGTCGTCTCGGGCTTGGCGGGGCCGAACACCCTACGCTGGGCCGCGGCGCGTCCGACGACGGCGTTCCAGCCCCCGGCACCTGCGGCGGCGGCGCCCTCGCGACGGAGGACGTTGAGGTTGGCGTCGGCGGTGACGAGGAGGGCTGCGGCGGCGAGGCCTTCCTTTGTGACCGTGCGGGCGACGAGGGGCTTGAGGGAAGAGAGGGTCGATTCGACGGCGGAGGGGCTGGTGCCCCAGAAGGTGACGGGTACGGCGCGGATGAGAATCTCGTCGGATGGGAGGAAGGAGGTTGTGAAGGAGAGGGAGTTGTGGGACTTCAGATGCGTGGCAAGCGCGGAGTCGATCTCGTCTATCGTGAGGCCGAAGCGCGGTGCGGTGAGGAGGAGGGCGTTGAAGGGCTCCGGTGCCGCGGAGGCGTTCGCGGAGGAGGATGCGGCCGGGGCGGCGGTGAGTTTGGCGGCGTCGGCGCGGATCTTGGCGCACTGGGCGAGTGTCTTCTTCGGGGCGGACACAAAGCGCGGGGTCTTGAAGACTGAGACGTGGCGGTGTGGTTCCGGGTCCTGGCTCTCTGAGTCGAAGCCAAAGTCTGCAGCGAGGTTGTGTATGAAGGCGCGCTGGGCTTTGGGCATGGGTTTGAAGCGGAGACGCTTCTCGGAGGGCTCAGAGGCGAAAACGCGGAACTCGCGTTCCTGATTCTGGGCCCACGTAAGGGAGAGCTCGCGGAAGAGCTTGAGGGTCGTGTCGGAGTAGGGGATGTGGTCGTCGGTGTGGTCCGGATCAACATTGAGAGCGGCGGCAAGGCGCTGATTACGTTGAAGGCGGAGGCATTCATCGTCGCACTTGAGGGTATCGCGATCCGGTGTCGGGTTCGTCTTCGTGGCGAGACACTTGACCTCTTTCTTGCGGTTCTGGCATTCGCAGGTAATGAAGGTCTTGCTTTGGCATGGCCGGTCTTCCTTGCATTCTGGTGATTGTTAGACAGAAGTCAGGAAGTTGAAAAGGGATCACGTACGGTAAGGGGCGTGGCACGAATCCTGGCAAGCATGCTCGCAGGACTTGCGCGTCTTGCCGCAGGGCTGAGCGCAATGAGAGCCAGGAATTTCGGCATCTTCACACTCACCCGGGCGATGACACTCCTTTCTGCAGGTGTGCGTGCTGATAACTTGTCAGTGTATGTCCAATCGGGTAGTCGTGTGCTTAACCTACCCGCACTTGAGCTTCTTGCCGCAAGGAAGACCACAGCGAGCTTCCTCGAGCCAGCATGGTCTATTCTTCATTCTCTGTTTGCCGCAGATGCAAGCCTTCTCCACGAGGAAAGGGCACTTCGGGCAAGGAACATCGTCGGGGTGACAGTTGTGCTTGACCGAAGGGTGACCACATGGCGGAGCTCTGGTACAGTCGAAGCGGCACTCAGGGGGCGGGGTGCCGCAGGGTTGAGGCGGCTGGAGAACAGTCCTGCCGCAAGCACAACTGATTTCCTCGAAAACAGCCTCCAAACAGCTCGGGCATGGCCCAGAATGGCAAATTTGATAACACTCATGAGTTCCGCACTTCAGCGTTCTCCCGCAGACGCGAACACAGATGTGCTCTGCCTCCACCTCCTCCGCAATTTGTGGGCGGTGTTTCCGTCTGGCGGCGGCTCTTTCGATGGCCCGCTTCTCGCCAGGGCAGCAGCGCTCACCACACTTGTGACGGGCGCAATTCAGTTGACCCTGGCAGACCCTCATGCACATCGGCGGTGCAATTTCGCCTTGGTGACAGAGCGAAGTGCAACTGGTGCGGCCGCATCTACAGGTTATGTCCATCTTCTGGAAGCACGGGTTGCAAGGGCCGATGTGGCAGGTGTCGACACACTGGTGGCCGCAAGACAATGTCTTTCCACAGGTCTTCTTGCAGTGAGGAACCTCATCCTGGCAAGACTGTCTCGGCTGGTCGAGAAGCTCCTCCAACGGCGTCTTGCCGCAGGGGCAATTCGCCACGACGTCGGGGGAGAGTGGGCAGTGAGCCGAAACCTCATCCTGCGGATGACAGGTCTTTTCACACCCATGAAAACCGCAGTCGTAATCTCTCCCGCAAGTCGCGCCGCAATCGAATGAGCCGTCGAACCAGCTGTCCTCGGAAGAATCCTCCGACTCAGAAGAAATCTGACCATAGTTGAAGGACATCTCCAAATCGCCTCGTCGATCGCAGGGGATTTCCTTATGCTCCTTTCCACAGTAGCATCTCGCCTGCATTGGGATCTCGCAGCTACCACACAAGCCTGGATGGCATGGTGTCGCGCAAAAGTGCTCGCCGCACGGTAGCAAGTCTCCGCAAATCTCCTTGCAACTCCATCCATTGCCATAGTCCGTCTCGGTACATCGCTTCGTAACTTCATGCTTCCCGCAGAAGCATGCCTGAGTCGGCCCCATTAACGTACAAGGTGGACACGGCCCGGCGTGGCATTCGAGAGGGCACGGGTGTGGACATGTCGACCTGGGCTTCGAGCAGGTTTGTCCGCAGGAGTGAGGAGGTAGACCAGGAACGTTTCTCGGGTTGATGTCTTTGCCACACCAGCAGTGATACGAGGTGGGCTCCTCGGTAAGGTTGGAGTTGCAACCTGGGCATCTCCAAGAGTGCGTGTCATCGTCCTTCTTGAGCTGGCTCGTGTACCACTTCTTGACGCAAGAAAAGTGCAACACAGTCCAGCACAAGCCACAAGACCATACTCGAGATGACCGCAGCACTTCGCTTGAACAAATGACGCACTCGTACTGGCCGTGGCTAATGTCCTCGTGGATCCTCGTAGGCAAATCTGCTGCTGTAGACTTTGGTGCCAGGGGATATTGAGGCTTCTTCTGCTTGGGAGCAGGTGCACTTTGACGGCATTAGTCTCAGAAACATAATAAGTGGCGAATATCAAACTCACGATCTCTGAGGAACGGGCTGCCCAGGCACGAAATCTGGAGCAGCTGCACTCAAACCAGCTGCCGCGTTTTCGTCGGGGCCGGCATTCGTCGTGAGACGGCCACCAAACGTCCGCTGAGTTCCAGGGACGGGCGCCGCAACTCCGGAGCCGCCACGACCGCCACCTCTTCGGCCACCTCGAGAACCACCACGGCCCCTCCCTCTCCTTCCTGAGCCAGAAGCTGACGCATCTGGTGCGCTCTCACGAGGCGCTGCCGTCACAATAGGCTCAGACGCTGGTGCTGAGCCCGCCTGATTCTGGCTTTGATTCTGGTTCTGCGGTTGCGACTGGGCAGCGGCATTCCGGCCGCCGCCTCGACGACCGCCATCACCCTGACCTCGCCCTCCTCTTCCTCGTCCGGACCTGCCTCTCCTTCCTCCCCTACTTGACGAACTCGCTTGAGTCTGCGTCTGCGTCTGAGTCTGCGCTCCTCCGCCTTCAGACATGGCTGATCCGCTTCCTGTCGTCGACGTTTGCTGTGATGATGATGAAATGGTGATTGCGCTTTTTGAAATACAGCGTCTTCGTACGGGTGCTGCCAGGATGAGCGGCAAAGCTTGGGCGACAAAATGCGGCCTCACAAAGAGTGAATGGGAAAGAAAGAAGGTGAATTGACTTTGATGTCAGGCTTCCTTCCCCTTTGAGGGCCCGGGAGGCGACTTTTAAGATTATGGAAGCAGCCTCTAGATGAATCAAAGTTCCCTTTGGGGGCGGTTGTCGACGGGCCGGACTTAATCGCAGAACAGTTCATTGGGTGGGGCTCCGCTAAAATTTTGGTCCTCGGGCTTCCTTTGGTGGCAGGAGTGTGGCAAGTGTTCGCTGTGGCCGCTGTAAGGCTGACAAAACAAGCAGGAGGAGCCATAAACGCCCAGGCCAGTCACTATGAGTCACCATGGAACTTGCATGGACCCTCGGCCGTTTCTGCTACGCTTCTCGCCGCTAATTCCAATTGAACGACATATTTGACTCAACTGCTGCAATACAGTCATATCGTCATGCAGAACCAAGCCACATTGGGGGAAATTGAGAGGATTCTTCGTTGCATCATTAGATTATTGCATGGACTGTGTTTCGCTGTAGAACGGTTGTAGTTGGTGGGGTTGTCGCGGAGTTTGGCCTCAGTGGATGTCACTTTACGCTTGCGGCTTGCAGATGCTGATGCCCCGTTCAGAACAGGGCACTCCCATTGTCCATGTTGCAAGCATACTGCATTTTGGCCAATTGCTTCACATCCGGAAATTTGCTCATCATCGCTTGGTGTCCAGCCCAATTGTGCTTCCTGCGCGTCTCAAGAACATCACTGAAGATCCGTGAGGCGCTGGAAGTGCGAATGGCTCTCGGCTGCACAACATGAGCAGTCATTTCATGAAGTCTAATATCCACAAGCGCCGATGGTTTAGTGGTAAAATTCTCCGTTGCCATCCAGCAGCGTCGGGGAGCCGGGGGTTCGATTCCCCCTCGGCGCAATCTTTTGCTCCGTTACACAACGTTTTCAGAGCACGAGTCACTTTTTTAGTACTTGTTTCGCAGGAACATAACACTGGCGAGAGCGAGATTGCTGGAAGATCCTATTTTAAGCTATTCTGAGTGAGTTGCTCAGCAAAGACGCCGTTCGCAGGTGACCTTCAAAGAGACTAATCATTTGCTATGTCGCTACAACAGTTGAAGTGAAAAGCTTTAGGAACGTTTTGCTGGAGATGTAATCCTGCGAACAAACAACATAGCAGCTGACCTGATTCATCCATAATTTCTTGTTACCAGTATCTGCAGATGGCGACGTGTTCAGAGTAAAAGTAACATCTAAAGCGCTTGCTTACTGAATAAGTGCGATCCAAAGATCAGAACACAAATACAGAACACCAAGTATAAATCATGTAGCATTAGTGTGATGAATTTGACAGAGCGCCAATCGACTTGTGTTCTGTTCTGTGAACACTATGTTTCATTCAGTTCTTCTTACTTACACTTATGAAAAGTTTCACAAGACCTGTCTTCAGTGTGAAACAAAAGTAGATTAACCACGCCGCTTTCCCTGTTTGCTTTCCTTCCTCCCGTAGCATTCGGAATGTATACTACTAATATCACAGCTCTTTATCCAGAAAATATCTTATGCGGAATTGGAACATATGTCACTGGCATGGGACTTGTAGAGGACTGGGTTAGTAAAGCTCAACTTCCACAAAGCAAGACACAGGTTCAGCCTTTGAAAAGGTAGCTTGAATTTTGTCATTTAGCAAAAGATTGACCAGATGATCCCTTTTTATATCTGTGTCCTATCTTGAAACAGTCTTAATGTTTAGCCCCTACCCCGTCAGACTCGAGACTGACGACTCCAAACCTTGCACGTCATACTGCTCCGTGTAAACGTATAAAATTGGCAACAGTAACTGGAAGCTAACATTTGTAAGACAATTGTTGACGCAATAGTGGCAACGGTTGACATGTCTTATGGTTTGGATCCCGTAATTTAAAGACACGTTTTAACACCACTTTGCTTTGTAGAGGTGATATGGTCTCTTGTCTTGACACTATTCTGAAGGAATAGCTTCCCAGGCATACAAAGTATCAGAGCCAAGTAGTATGGCTACGACTCGAAACGCAGGTGAGAGGGGTTCGCCCAGTTCACGCGCGCTACCATTTCAAAAACAATTGCGAACTCTTCCATTTCCCTCTGCAAATGAGTAGCCACGGACGCAATCAATTGGCTCATAAGCTGGCTCAGGCACTAAGACCGTCTTTTATGCACCACAGAGACCGAGGAGTTGGAAATCATAGTGAGATGGAGAGTATGGGTGGGTATTGAACAATGACAAACAGTTGCTACTTAAGTTGTAGAACTCACTACTCGTGCACAGAATTTGATACGCCAATGTTCCCGTCCCAGGGGCCTTCATGCCTCTTCCTGCGATGTTCTAGCCAAGTGCGCCTGGTGCCCAGGCAGACCCAAGCAAAGACGGTGATTCTACATCTAGCCCAATTTCTATACCGGGGCTATGCTGTGTGCAAGGTAATACTCAACCAATGACGGAGCTGCGCAAGGGAGACGGACGTTTACATGCCTGTACTCGTCATATCAACGAGATTCAGTTCACCTGCAAATTTCACTGGGTGATTGAGATCATGGCCTTTGAGTGAGGCAACACAACAAGACTAGACATCCTGGACCTCATGTCAACCATGCAAGAGGCTGACTTCTTAAAAAGGATTAAAAAGGATAGGATGATTTCTCGTATACATCGTTTCCCGAACAATCACTCACCTTGACGTGGTCAGCGGCCAGATTCATTCTGAACTCCATGGCGATCTAGAGGACATCCCACAATGAAGAGAAACGACCAATTGCCTTTTCTCTTCACGAAAATCGCGCAAAAGCAACTTGAATTTGACATTGAGATCGCTCCCGCTATCTGACTCATACCGTTAACCCGACGCAGGGATCAACGACTCACGGGCGTTGTCGCACGACGTTCAGAGCCTCGCCGTCTCATCCCTCACATTTACCAGACGCAAGGGATATGAGCAGACGTAGATCACCAAAGCTCAGATCTCATAACCTTCTGATCTTCCTGAAGCTATTGAGAGAAATCCACTTCGGGTACTTTGTGTCGAGTGCGAGGAATCTTTAGGTCAGAAACCAGGGGTTGGTTGACCGGTGGGTTTGGCCGAGACACGGGGGTCGATGCGAGCGGCTCGTTGGTCAGGCCTGGTGGCACATCCGAGCCAGAAATATCGAGGTCTGAATGGAAATGTGATATCGTATCTCCGGGGCCGAAGTGATGCGAGTGTCATCTGCTTCTCTGTACTGAACGGTCTAGCCGGCGCTGTCTCCTTTCCGATCATGATTCCTGCCTGGCTGAAGATAAACCGACCAACAGGCAGTCGTCGCAAGGATGTCGTCCGTTTGACTTCCGTCGTCGTACAACTATCACCGGCCGATGAACCCTGTGACCGCAAAATTGACTCGATATTGACTCTCGGAACTTCAACATGAGACAAGTCGTGTCCCATTGACTCAGCTGGACTCTTCTCCGAGGTAACACCAGCTGATCACCCAACCACAGGTTGGCGGGCATCGCACCCTTTAAGCTCGACGCGCTGCCAAGCTGCGTACAGCTCCCCTCATCGTGGCGGGTGACATGCACACCAGCCTAAGCCCTGTATTGTAAAGTCTGACGTAAATATTCTCGTGGGCTGAAAAGCCAGTGTCTGCCTTCTGGGCGGTAGTGGTGCAGCTGCCACAAAGCTTGGTATCACCAGAGCCTCACGTGTTGAGAGCCAAGAACGACACCGATCGAGTCACTTGGCAAGAGGCCGCATGGCCAAGAGGTTCCTGCGCGACAACGTAGATGCCAAGCGGCTTGCGCAACGTGCGTAATCCTCATCTATGGATGTGGCTGTGAACTCAGCCCAATGAAGTTGGAAAGCCATCCCCGAGAGATTGGGAATGTGGAGATGAGATGAGCGGCCACTAAGGGGCGCCATTGGCACAAAGAAGGGGTGTGTGAACGGAATGGGCCAGATTGAGAATCGCTAGATGGCAAGCTGTCTGTAGTCTGCGTGCCCTCGGCAGTCACATAGATGTGCACAAACCAGCAGCCCTAGAGCAATGGTAGAGTGTACGCGCCAGCTTTCCAGTCTGTGCCTCTGACGATAGTGACTCGGAGTGGAGCAGACCCGTCTATTGCCAAGGCGGCTGTCAGGCTGCTTACCCATATGGCATCTAGCATTGAGCCCTTCACTTCTGTGAAAATCTTGGTCTTTGCTCCAAGAGCCGTGAAAGTCGGAGTGTCCGATCCAGAGGTGCAGGGCCCCGACCAAAGGATACGAATAGAAGCAAAGTGACTATGGTTTGGGCTAACATTGTTTCCTGCGGCAAACGAGAACTGTTTCTCATCTAGAAGCCGAGCTTGAACGGCAGGATCACATTCCCGTTGCCTACAGCTCCGATCAGTCAAGATAAGAGGCCTTTCCGAGCCCTAGACATAGCAGAAGCCAAATGGCTGCAGAATCCTGCGTATCCCAAAAAGGAAAAGCAACGTAACTGAAGACCGCCGTCTTGGAAACGAGTGCTTCAGGGTTTCTGTGGGATGCGTTGAACGTGCCGTGCTCTTCAGGGTACTTTAGTGTCGGACGCTAGGCGCTAACCACTGACAAGATAAGTACGCTGCTTAGAGAATATGAGTCTACGGCTCGGCAAGCAGCGGCTGCAGCCTAGAACCCAAGAAATATAACGTTGGCTTGCGAAGAGCTCGCCCCTTGCTAATGGGCGCTGGTGAGGGCTATATTAGTCCTTAATTTGAACCGCGCAGTGGCGTTGGCCACTTAGGTTGGCCGGCGCCATGTGCTTTCCATACCATTGGGATGCGGCAAAAAGTTGAGAGCTGGAAGACTAGGTAGACCGATGGTGCTTAGGCCGTCGTTGTGAACTCGGCCTTGACTAAGAGCTAGGAAGAAACAATCACGACAGTTGCGGGGTCGGGGATCGAATGTGAAGGACCCCGGACTGAACCGTGTGGTCATCATTGTGTGCTAAGAGGGTAGCTGAAAGGTGCTGTAAGTGTTAAGGTGGCTCGATAGGCAGCACCTAGGTACGGCTGATTCTGGATATGCCCCTGGTTTGACGCCCGCGGTTGCATGATGTCAGCGTACTACAGCAGGAGCAGTGATGGTGTGTCTCGCAGTCAGCAAGAGAGCGTGAGATTCGGCAGATCTCATGCTGCCGGAAGGCGTCATGAGACAAGATGCTGGATGGAGTTTGGTAGCCAAATGACTGGTCGCGGCTTCGAGAGTTCGACTAATGCGCGTCTGACAGTATCCTGGCACAACGTTGGCCGACTTGGCGACAAGTCCACATCGTTACCCCCAAGACAGCCCAAGGATAGGCGGGGACAATTAGTAGGGGTGGCGATGGTTAGCCGAAGGGCAGCGCACGCGCTTGTATCGTGAAGGCAACGCAGAACGCAACTTCCGACTGGCCAGAGTTTGCCGTGGGCAAGCAGCGATGTTTGCTCCAGGTTGGCGGAATGGCTGCGCTATTGAGGGAGCTGGACTACTAGTCGGTTCAAATAGAGTTAACGTCTGTTTTAGACAAGCCACGATGGCTTGGCCGTTTGACTAATAAAGTGGCTGCTGAGGCTTCGCGGCCATGAGAGGGGCAACCAAGTTGTTGGTCTCCTTTGCAACCCCTTATCGATATGGGCACCACAGCGAGATCCATCCGGGACAGTTGCTTGTTAGGCGCTCTCCTTCGAGAAGGGCGACGCAGGGGGGTAGCCCCTCCTGGCTTGTACGCGATGGTTGTTTCCATTATCAGGAGGAAGTGGCGGAGCATCAAGAAGCGACCCGTCGGCCGATTCTGAGATGAAAATAGACCGTGCGATAAGGTTGTATCGGTGAGGATTATATCTGACAAGGAATATCCAGAGGATGCCGAGTCGTCGACATTTGATGTCCCGACTTGCCGGGAGATGGCCAGGCAAGGAAAGCGGAAATGGAAGCCCAGTTCCGGCCGAGTGAACGCTCAGATGAGGCCCAGCTAGTGTGGAGGCCAGACCTGGATGCCTGGCAGGTTGTTCTGCAGCATCGCAGGTTCAGATCGGTAGCTCCATGCTCAGGCGTAGCTGGGATCAGGGGTTTTCGGGTCCCAAAGGGGGGAAAATATTGGCGATTCCGCCGAAGAGAGCAGACCACTTGTTCGTCCTTGTGATAGACGGAGAATAAGCAGTTCCATGTGTAGCCGTGTGCAGCATCGTACAACAGATCGGTGGTGATCAAGAACGAGGGCTTTCCCTAAGGCTGACTAGGATGACACGACACGTTGCGCTGCCACGATGCCTGTCATCTTTGAATGGGCTGAAGCGTTGACAGAGAGACAGAAAGTTTTCTGAAGCCATAATCAATGGATTGAGACCGTGAGATTCTTGGGACTCGGTTACGCCATCTTCTTGTCAATGGTAAGGCGTGGGAGGGAGCTGAGTGACGAAGCCTGCGAAGGAGAAAAATGGTGAGCTCTCCAGAGAGATGCCGACTGGAAGGATACGCTAGTCGTTTGAGTGTCAGGTGGAGCCTTCCTACCTCGATTGAGATAAGTCAGGTCCGAGATTCTATGGAAGGCAACTGAGGCGGAAGGAAGTCATTTGGTGAGCTGACGAATGCGAGAAGAGGAGAGAGAAAGAGCATGAACACACGACCCGAGCTTGCCGCCCCTGTTATGATTCCTGATTGGGACTAGTCTGGAGGTGTACGTGCTGACTGCATAGTGGGGCCATGCAGGGGAACGCAGAGCACACGGATCACCAGAGATCTTGTGCGCCGGCCCCTGCCGTCTGCAGGTCTCCTGTCAAAGAAACGCAAGATGGAGTCGACTCCTCTTGACTCGTCCCATCTCTCCAGTGTCACGATCTCGTGTCCTTCCTCACTGGCAGCAGCTGACAAAGAGCATGGGCCATGCGCGATACTGCAACTGGACGATGGCTCGCCGGGTATCGGCTCTTGGCACATCACGGCTGCACTCTGCCTCTCTCATTCCCGGGGGAACGAGAAGAGGTTGACGTTTCTTGGCAGGTACGAAGCCGTACTCCCAAGACCTTAGCCAAGCCCTGGGGTTGTCATGGTATTTCGTGAAGTCTCTATGATTCTGGCCGACGATCTTGCTGTCCACAGTATCGAACGCCAAGAGACTGACTGACGGGCAGAAACGCCATCCTTCCAAGGCGCTTGAGACAGCGAAAGCAATACATTGTCGGAAGAGAATCGATATACTCGCCACCAACATATGCCTATGGGTGATATGGTTGTATTGCAAGACTATTTTCAGCGCCTCGGGATATCGTCTTCGGTGGCATGGATGTGACCCAGCACCTCGATCTAGCCACCGATAGACGGTGATCACAAAAGGACGCGGCCTGGGTGCGCACTCCGTCGTCAATACCGAAGAAATGGAACCGGATTACCCGGTCTGTAGGGAACACCTAGGCGCCCAAAACACCTCTGTTTACCGCAGATCTTCTCCGAAGCCCAAGCCTCGTGCTCATGGGCCTTCTCGCAGAGCACCCGGAGTTTCTTGTCGGCATTACTCGGCAAGATGGCAACTTTACCCCAGAGCGCTTAGCAGAGACAATAACCAAGAATGGCAACGACAATGGCAATATGGGAAGAGATGGTCGAGTCGTCCCTTGACCCCTGCTCCCTGACCCTGGGCCAAAAACTAAGCTTACCAGATGGAGAAATGGATAAGCTATCGGGTACGTACATGTGCACCCCTGTAGGGAGCGCCCCACTTATGCACGACCCTGATCCCCAGAGGGCGATGGCATTGGATCTTGGAGAAAACACGCAAAGGAGAAGAGAGACGTGCACACCACCAAATTCTGACCTCCTTTCCCATCTCTCACTGCCGCTTCCTACTTTGTTTGCCAATTTCCACATGCGCGTGGCAATCATTCGAATGATGAACTGGGCCGAAGCCCGGCGGTTCTTCGCCTCTTCGCGCTCGCCTGCGGAACCCGGCCTCCCGGTTGGGCCTTGATCTCTCAAGTGGTGTGGCTTCTCGTGTTGCTGGGCAGCTTCACGATACGGTTCACTTGAGCTGAGTGAAAGAGACATACTATGCTGATGGTCAAGTTCAGGCTGAGGGCGACAACGGCACAACGGCACCCCTAACAACGCTCAACGGCGGCTGACGGGGCCTTGGGGTAGGGCTCTGGCACAAAGAGATGGGGTGCTATTAATGGTTTAGCGCCCAGACATGTTCGTTTTCTGTCCGGAGAACCATCTTCCAACTTCAGCTCACCCCAGGCCGTTGGCCAGCATCGGTTCTCGTCTCGCTCTCAGCCCAAGCCTCGCCGTCTCACCCATCTATCCCGCCCCAAGCCCTTCCCACACCACGGAAGCCATGCGAGGGACGAAGTACCCGCGTCTCGCCCATTGATTTGCTTTACACACCACGCCTTGCAAGCGCAATTCGTGGTCGCCTAGCTCGCCCGGCTAGCCTTGCTGGTTTCTTAGCAAGCCCCAAGCGAGCATGGCATCCTCTAGTCCCGCCCATGGCCCCTCTCCCAATGGACTTCTCTCGTTGCCCCCTAGTGTACGATGGAGGAGATCACATCTCCCAAGTGAGAGGTCACGGCCGGAGCCTAGTTAGGTCTATCCGCGTCTAATGCTTCTCTATGTTCGCTTTGGCCTCCCGTCACTTCAGGTTCGCCTGCGCTTTGAGTCGAGAGAATATATAGCTTCATGGTTCCCGGACCATCACGAATTGCTCTCTTCCACCTCACCACCCACTCCTTTACACTCTTTTACTTGCTTTTGTGTTGGTTTCTGCCTCTTGGCACACACTCGTTACCATGAGGGCCTCACAGTTGACATTCGTTATTGCCTCCACGTTCTCTCTTGCAAATGCTGCGGCTTATTCCCCGGGCCTGCACAAGCGAGCCCTCCAAGCTCCCCCAACCACATCAAATGGATACCAACTTCAGGGTTGCTATGTGTACGGGACCTGTCTGTTGAATCAGAGCGACTTACTGACTAGAATCTAGCGATGTTGGCCGAACTATCAGCGATGCCACTACCAACGGCAACACGATGACGAACGAGCTATGCACGCAATTCTGCTTCAGCAAGGGCTTCGCCTACGCCGGAACCGAGTACTATGGCGAATGTTACTGCGGCAATGCTCTGGCCAAGAACGGCATTCAGGCCGCCGACGCCGACTGCACTACCCCTTGCAATGGAAACGCAACCCAGCCCTGCGGTGGTCCCAATCGTCTCACGCTCTACCATACCTCCCTCGTTGTTGGGCCTTCGGTCAACCCTGGTCCTGGTGATTGGTCTTCCATCGGATGCTATTCGTAAGTCAACGTTGCTTTGCCCACCACAACTTGAGGCTAACATCGTAACAGCGAGGGTACAGGGGGCCGCGCGCTCACGAATGGTGTTGGCGTCACTGGCGCCATGACTGTTGCGAAGTGCACTGCTGCTTGCCAGAACCTCGGCTTCATCCTTGCAGGTGTTGAGTACGCCGGCGAGTGCTGTAAGTTCTTGTAATGATAGTCGTCATGCCATTTTCCTAACAATGCATTTTAGACTGCGGTAACCGCCCTGCAAATGGCGGTGCTTCCGTTGTTGATGGCTGCAACATGGTTTGCAACGGTAACTCTTCTGAGTATTGCGGTGGCCCCAACCGCTTGAACGTCTATGACTACAAGCATTCGTACCTGCCCTTGCCATCTTCCACATCGAGCGCGGCGCCGACTAGCTCCTCGACGTCTAGCTCGAGTTCGATCGCTTCCTCCAGCAGCTCCACTATTAGGTCCAGCTCCAGCTCCAGCTCTGTTTTCTCTTCCAGCAGCACCATCATTCCTGCTAGCAGCAGCTCTGCTGTGTCCAGCACTTCGGCCAGCAGCAGTTTGACCGCCGTCGCGGTCATCAGCAGCTCTAGTACTTCAAGTAGCGCCTTCGTCAGCCCAAGCAGGTCCGCCAGCAGCAGTTTGACTGCCGCTGCCGTCAGCAGCAGCTCTAGCTCCTCATTTGTGAGCTCCCTCACCAGCGCGACCTCAGTGATCAGCTCCTCGAGCAGCAGCAGCAGCATCAGCTCTGCTACCCCTACACCCACCGGCCCTAGCCAGCCGGCGACCGTCGGCAACTGGAACTACTACGGATGCCAGACCGAGGCCACCAACGCCCGCGCCCTCCCTTCAACCAACTTCGGCGACGATGCCATGACCATAGAGAAGTGTGTAGCGTTCTGTGGTGGTGCTGGTTACACTTTTGCGGGCTTGGAGTGGTCCCGTGAGTGCTGGTGTGGAAACACCTTCTCTGCTGGATCCGCAATCGCCCCTTCGAGCGATTGCTCCATGACCTGCTCCGGCAACAAGTTCCAGTACTGTGGTAATGGCAACCGCCTTTCCGTGTACACCATCGGCACCGCCAAGCAGTCTGTCTCTTCCTCGTCGACTGTCGGGTTGTCGACTTCGTCCGCTAGTGGATCGGCGACCGCCGCAACATCATCTACGGCGTCTCCCTCATCTACCGGCTTCCCTGCTGGGTGGACGAGCCAGGGCTGCTGGGTGGATAATGCCAATGGCCGTATCCTTCCTGTCCAAGCTCCTGATGACCCAAAAATGACTGTTCAGTCCTGCGTCAACTACTGCGCTGCTAACGGCTATACGGTTTCTGGCTCCGAGTATCACACTCAATGCTTCTGCGGTAACGCCATCTATGGTGGCGGTGTTGTCGCATCTGACCAGACCAGTTGCAACACTCCCTGTGGTGGCAACTCTGCCCAGATGTGCGGAGGCGGCAACCGCATGACGATTTACTCAAAGGGCACTCCCCAGACGTACGCACCTCCGGCTCCTCAGCGCAGTGGACTTAACGGTTCTTGGACCTACGAAGGGTGCGTCACGGACAACGTCAACAACAAGCGTACCTTTGCCACGCAGACCATCTTTGCTGGTACCATGACAGCTGGTATGTGCTTGGACGCATGCGCCAAATTCGGCTACATGGCAGCTGGTCTTGAATACGGCGAGGAGTGCTACTGCGGTGATCCTGCCAACATTGTCACAGCCGGTGCCACCTTCGTCGATGAATCTCGTTGCAGTATCAGCTGCGCCGGCAACGCTACTGGTATCTGCGGTGGCCTCGCTGTCATGTCGACGTACTTCTGGACCGGCCCGGCTCTGTACAACTGGACCTATGCCACAGGCAATGATGCTGGAAGCTACGATCTGTTCATCGGCGGCAAGTGCATTCCTTTGATGACCATGGAGACTATCAAAGGCAAGGTCACCTTCCTTGAGAAGTGGGGAACTGGCCCGCCAAACTCGACTGGCGCATACGAGTTGGACCCCGTTCTGGCTCCCGATCTGAACAAGGCCTGGAGAGAAATGCACGTCAAGACGGATATCTTCTGCTCTGCCGGGCTCACGCTCCCTGACAAGAATGGTCGCCAGATGAATATTGGAGGTTGGTCCGGTGATTCTACCTATGGTGTTCGTCTCTACAACCCCAGTGGATCTCCCGGCGTGAACGGTACCACGGACTGGCAGGAGGACCCCTCTCTCAAGCTTCAGCAAGGTCGCTGGTACCCGTCCGCTCTCGTCATGGCCAACGGCTCCATCATGGTCATTGGTGGCGAGGAAGGATCCAATGGCGCAGCTGTTCCTACGATTGAGGTCTTGCCCTACACGGGCACTGCTCCTCTCTACATGGACTGGCTTCAGAAGAGCGACCCCAACAACTTGTACCCATTCGTCGCCGTTCTGCCCAGTCAGGACATCTTTGTCGCCTACTGGAACGAGGCCAGAATCTTGGACAGAAACACCTTCGCCACCAAGACTCTGTTGCCCAAGATTCCAGGCTCGGTCAACAATCCTCTGGGAGGACGTTCCTATCCTCTTGAGGGCACGGCTGTCCTCCTGCCTCAGAAGGCTCCCTACACTGATCCGCTCGGCATCCTCATTTGCGGTGGCTCTGGAGCTGGCGCCAACATTGTCCTGGACAACTGTGTTACCATCCAGCCCGAGGCCACCAACCCAACGTGGACAATTGAGCGCATGCCCACCCGCCGTGTCATGTCCTGCATCGCGCCTCTTCCTGACGGCACTTACCTGATCAACAACGGTGCCATGCAGGGTGTCGCCGGCTTCGGCCTGGCTGCTTTCCCCAACCACATGGCCCTCCTGTACGACCCCGAGAAGCCTGTCGGCTCGCGCATCACGGTCATGGCGAACACCACCATCTCCCGTCTTTACCACTCCGAGTCCATCACCTTGCTCGACGGCAGTGTCCTGGTCAGTGGCTCCGATCCCGAAGATGGCGTCAACCCCCAGGAGTACCGCGTCGAGAAGTTTAGCCCTCCGTACCTCCTCAGCGGCAAGCCGCGCCCGACGTTCAATGTCACCAACACCGACTGGACGTACGGTCAAACTGTCACTTTCTCCCTTGGAAGCAAGCCCAACGGCGTGATCAAGGTCTCCCTTCTCGGCGCCGTGTCCTCGACCCACGGTAACTCCATGGGCGCCCGCACAATCTTCCCTGCCGTCTCGTGCGGCGCCTTGAGCTGCACTGTCACCGCGCCGCCCAACGCCGGTGTCGCGCCTCCGGGTTGGTACCAGTTCTTCGTCATCGACAACGGCATGCCAGGCATCGGTATCTACGTCCGCATCGGCGGTGACCCCGCCGGTCTGGGCAACTGGCCCCAAGGCTCCATGTTCACCCGCCCAGGCGTGTAAACCCGTCATGACACCGGGCAGTTCTGTCCGTTCCTTCTCTTCTTAAGACTTTAGATTAGTGCCAGATACCTCTTTTTTTGATTTCAAGCGAACTATGCTTCGGAGTAGAGATTTATTGGATGGCGCTTTTGCGCCTTGAATGAACACCTTCGTTTATGAAAAGGAATTTGGGGAGGAATACAGATACTCATGACTATGCAAAACCGAGGATGGGTAAATCTCCTCCACAACATTAGCCGGACTTGGCAATCTTCAATAGTACATAATTATAATGTTTTCAAAGATATACTCCTATCTCACCGCCATTACCTGTGAACTTGGTCTTCTCGCAAGCGACGAGACTGAATGCCCGCGCGGTAGAAGAGGCTTTAACAACGACGATGACTGCGCACTTGGGCGATAGCAAGGCAGCGAGTGACGGAAGCGCCTCACCATAAGCGAACCAACAAGGATGACGTCGGGCCCTCTCGGTCCAGCATCCCTCAAGCTGATAGACCGAAAACCAAGCAACCGACACACCGCAGATAAGAATAAAAAGAAAAGTGCAGTCTTGCCGCCGTTCGCGGGAACACAGAAGCAGGCAGTGCTGCGCGTGAGAAAGACCAACCAACAAACATTTTTCTTCTCCCCGGGGCCGGTCAAGCGAATGAGAGGTTTTGGAATCCGGCTGGGAGGCTGAGCGCGACAGGCGGTAAGCAGCGTTGGCGCGGGGAAGAGGAACAGACAGACAGACAGACAGACGCCAAGGTGATTGTGCCGCGCCGCAGCAAGCTCCCATTGTGTTGTTGGTGCTTGTCCCTACTCCGCTGTAGGCAGCCGCTATTTGCAACGAACAGGGGGCAACGTGTTGGGAAAACACCCGAATAAGCTTAATTGCTGGGGCTAGTCCAGGCTGCCATTATGATCCAGAAAGACTATCATTTCAAGCTTCGTGAAAGGGGAGACTGGCTCCGGGTCCCAAATTGCGAACATCTAGATACAAGGGCTGCAGAGAGATGCTCCATTAATACTTAGGTCCGATTGCCGGGTGCCTAAAGCCAGAGAAGACGCCCCGGCGAGCATGCCCGGCCGAGTCCCCACTTCTTTTGCGCAGCACGCCCGGCGCCGGGGGTGTGGGGATCTGCTGCCACTGCCACTTCCTTCCAGTGTGGTTTTCCCCCGCAGGAATCAGTCTCTTCTTGCTCACTGCATGCCCGCTGTTTCTAACAATAGCACACAACCAACGTACCGCGGGATCGGGTCGGCGACGGTCAGGGAGACACGGCCACGATGATTTTCCCAACGGTCTGGTACGGGCATTCAGTCCTCGACAAGCCCCGATGTTGCGAGAGTATAAAGAGAACTAGACATTCAAAGTAGGACTTTACGGATGCAACCCTTCTCCAGTCTTTTGTCTGACCACCGAGCCGCCTCTTCGAATGACATCTCACTATCATCTCGATCACGCTTCCTCGTTGTGTCATATAACAACAACATCCCAATAGACGACAAATCGCAAGGTCGCAAACATGTCACAGCCCTGCACTCTAACAACATGTTCCGTCTCGTCGTCTCCCTACGGCTACCGGCCCAGCCAAGAGGCCCCCGCCATCTTCATCGCAATCTCCTCAATCTGCCTCATCGCCAACGCGGCCATTACAGTTCGAGCCTCCCAGACACAACAACAAAAACACTCGGCGACGGTACCGTTTGCCATGTTAGTCACACTGGCATGCGCGCTTGAGGTCATCGGCTGGGCGGACCGTCTCGCGGGCTGGAGCGATCCCTGGGCGATGTACCCCTTTATGCAAGGCAAAGCACTTCTCACCATCGCCCCTGTCTTCCTCACGTCAAGGTATGTTTCTCCCCTCTTTCCCATAGTTCAAACTTAGAAAGGCTGCTAATAGACCCCATCCAGCATCTACGTCTCCCTCGGCCCCATGGCCCACATCCTCGGCACAGAACACTCCATCCTCCCAGCACGCCTCTACGCAGCCCTCCTCCTCCCCGCAGACCTCCTCGCCCTCACACTCCAGCTCGCCGGCCTCGCCCTCAGCTTCAGCAACGCCCCCTCCGCCATCCTCACCGACACCAAAACGCCCTCCTACACCCCCACCCCCGCCGGCGCCAAGCTCGTCACAGCCGGACTCGCCCTCCAGCTAGCGACCCTCATCGCCGCCGCACTCCTGCTCGCCTCCGTCCTCGTCCGCGCGGCGCTCTCGTACCGCCGGTACGGGTACACCACGTTCCACCGCGACGAGGGCTACGTCCCGCTCCCGCGGCGCTTCCGCATCTTTACGATGGCCGTGCCGTCGGCGGTGGCGGTCCTCTTCGGGCGGCTGTGCTTCCGGGTGGCGGAGTACGCGGGGGGCGTCTCCGCGAAGGACGGGGAGGGGCTGTTCGTCGGGCTGGAGGGACTGCTGGTTGCGTACGCGCTCGTGGCGCTGGTGGGGTGCCACCCGGGGCTGTTCCTGCGCGACGGGCGGTTCGTGTCGCGGATCGAGGCGGAGGCGTTGGTTGGGATTGATGTGGTGGGCAGCGGGCCGGCGGCGGCGAGGATGAGAGAGCGGGAGAGGGAGAACGAGGCGGGGCTGGAGGAGTTGAGGAAGGTGTATCGGGCGCATGTTGAGGAGGAGCAGGAAAGGTACGGGAGGTTTGAGAGGTGATTTTTGCGTTTTGTTCTTGGAGTTGGGATTTGAAATGATACCCCCCTTGGAAGCGACTTGTTTGTTTGCAAGATATACCCTCGCTTGTTTGGATAAAGTTAAGCATCATGCCTCTTTTAAGTTTTGGGATAAGCTCAATATGCCCATTTATCATGATGCTTTGACTTCATCTTTGAAGGAATTCAGCCAGTGTCCTGATTATACGTCGTTGATGCTGGAGTTCTCACGACAAGGAATGGCGCATGTGCATGTTAGTTAAGCGTCTTTCATATACTCTCACAGAGCTCGGAATGTTTTGAAAGCCTCATTACACGTCATCGTCATTTGACATTGCTAGGCCGCCTATTTAAAGAATTGAGGTTGACGGCCAGTCTCTAATCTGCAGCAATCGCTTCTGTGCTGGTCATTTACCCCGTAAGTCTCAGCATATTACCATCAAGGGATGCTAGCTGGCTGTAAGGTGCAGCACAATATTTGAACATTACTCTTTGAACTGTCCCTTGGCTTCCAGGTTACTTCACCGCGGTGCTGTCGTCCGCGCGGCATTCGGAATAATACTCAAGGAGGACTACATGTTTCCGGTGCTGCACACCCTGAACCCCCTTGGTGAGGAAACGTAACTTTGACTACCTTGAGCGAGGTTTGTGGTCTCACCCTGGTTAAAGCACCTCGCGAGAAAGCCAGAAGGTTTAAGGACAGAAGCTGGACTTATTGTGGTTGACGATAGCAGGAATCATGATCTCCATGTATTAATACACTGTCTTGACAGTCAATTCAACAGCCAAGGGTGTGCAGGCTTGGATAAGAGACATATAAAAGATGATTGGCGATTTATTTTGAAGTCTGGCCACGAACAATCTGCTTTGATCCACTGCCGTTGGATTCGATTCAAGGGAATATTGCGCTTGACCATCCAGCTCGTTGGTTATTCTCAATTCATATTGGAAACAAATCTTTCGACGGACCTATATTGAATACAACTGCATCAATAGACGGGAGATAGCGCTGAGGGGCGATAACCATGACGGACAGTGGTGATCAAGATTCCCAACAGCCAGGCGTGGAGAGACAAACTCTCGTGCGTATCCTGATAAAGCTAGAAAATAGCGAATCTTTCTGAGACAGTAACAAATGCGAGACAAGCAAAGATTTTGTTTCGACCGGGATGCGTGAAGTGAACAAGTCGTCCAAGCTCTTGTAGAAAAAAAGTACACACATGTAAATATGTATGTAGGCCCCAGCAGTTACATCGCCTTTCACTCATTCAACATGGCCCAGAGAGCTCGCACAGTGTAGATGCCTTCAGGACGATAACAAAATGCAGTGAAGCACCTGCATGATTGGGACTCTTTTCGCCGAATCCTATTCGCTCAATTCTAGTGGCTTGCATTAGTAGTATGCAGTGAAGGGGTTCGGATTCTTTGCGAGCGAGGTTTCTACATCCTCCGCCTCTACTCGTGCCAGGCATCATACAAGCATGAAAGCGTGGGTAACAAAGGGATTCAGTACACATCAGAGTCAAAAATTGATTGAAACTACTGCTCCTGGCAGGATTGCGCCTTGCCAAGCAAGATTGTCCGTCTACAACGGCTTTCGACCGTAAATGAAATATCTGAGATCAACCAATTAGTCTTCAATATCAAAGCCCTCAACACAAGCTCATGACTGCATGATGGCTTACAGTGGAAAGTATCCGTGGATGGCCCTGTTTCTCAAGTCCTGCCGAACCTCCGTAAGAAACACCTCAACTTCAGCACGGCTCCACTCATGCGCTCTGGTGAGCGGTGCCATGGCGAGACTCTCAGCAGCGCCGAGGTTGTTCTCGAGGTTCCAAGCTCCGAGCTCCTTCCATCGGGGGTCCTTGGGCCAGTCGTTGATTGGCCACTTGTATCGGATAAGGGTCACGTCCTCGAAACCAACCTCCGCCATCAGTGGCTTGAGTTTAGGCGGCTCGATGAAGACGCGGCCAAATTTCGCGGCGGCCTCCTTTAAGAGGATAGCGAAACGGGCGAGTGCACAGTCCGGCGGGAACGAGCCGTCATCCGCTTGTGGGTCCATCTCGGCCTCCTGGAGTTCGACATAGCCTCCAGGGGAGAGATTGCTGCGATGTTGTGAGCGATGCAATTTGGGTCAATGAGTAAATGCAGTAAGATTTCAAGATGTGTTTAAGGGCGTGAATGACGTACTCGTAGCACTTCGTCAAATACTCCTTCCAGCTTGAAATGCTAGAAGTCATGAAGCGACTGTGGATGTAGTCGAACGGTTGCGAGTAGGTCCATTCCTCTTCGATATCATCAATCTCAAACTTGACGTTTGGTACAACGCTAAGAGACATATATCAGTCTTGAATCTGTATTTCTGCTCGCTTCAAATTCACCGTACAAATCTGGCTGGGTTGGAGATAGATCTACTCCATACACCTAAAGACAATTCAGATCAGCTTCTTGAAATAGTGCGATCTAGGATGATTCATCGGTGTAAGATACCGTAGCCTCGGGATGGTCTTCTGCATATTGAATGGCCCAAATGCCAGTGCCAGTGCCTACGTCGAGAGCACGTTGAACGTGAGCGCCCGGTTGACAAGGCGGAGAAATACCCAGACGCCCGCCAAGTGTCATGAGGAACATGTGATGTTGCATGTCTGTAAGAGAGACTCCTATTAAGTCACGAAGCCACGGCGAGACGAAAAATTGGCTGGAAGCTCTTACCCATTCTATCGTTCTCACGTTCGTCGTTTGGCATGTTGTATTCTAGATGTTTCTGTGAGTAGTGTCGCCGGGAAAATGGAAACAGGCAGGAGTCTCGTACTCCCTTCCTTGTAACGATGGTATGTTCTGCCATTTTCGAAGACATAGTCGCGGATTGAATCGGCTAAGCTAGTGGTTGACGAGGCAAGACTCTGTTTGGAAGCGACATTAGCAACGCATGGCGTGAAGAAGGCCCTGGGGAGTAAAATATACCTGGGTTTCCACCCCATTTTCGTCTGAAAGCTGCGAGTAAAATCAGCCATACCCCTCTCAAAGTCGCAAACCACAATCATTTCATCATTACCTCGTCCTCAGGGACAAGTTCGACTTCTTGATCGACCTGTTGGTTTCCTGCTGGCTGATTCATGATGGGCTCTACACTGAGATGAAACTACTGATTTGAAGCCAATATTGGTAGCAGTGTGACTCTTCCTCGCTCGGAAGAAAGATTGGGCCACCTAGATAGCAAAGTTCGCGGGCGACTCGACCGTCTTGTGGTGGGCACTCCCAACACGTGAGACTAGAACCCCTCTTTCTTGGCCGGAATGATGCAGCATACAATTTTAAGAAGAACCAACAGAAAGAGAGAATTATATGCACGTCCGCGGCGAAACTGTCTCTTTACGTCTAAAGTGGAGTGCTAATGGCTTGATCATGTACTTGCAGAAGCAAACGGATGTTTGCATGATCTCTACCGCTGAATTACAAATATTACTGGTCGCTGAGAATTCGACTGCGTAGCTGTATGCACGCCACCAAGAGAAGAGGTGTGAGCGGCACAGTATCTGGCACAAGATGTTTGACAGGCAATGGAACACCGAAGAAACCCCTCGCAGCTCTACATATTTATGTAGCTTATTGATTTATTCGATTGCAACTCAGTAACGAATAGCCCAAAGATTTACCAGGTGTAAAATCTTGAAGCAACTACATTTTAACCGAATCAATGTTGACTTTGACACTTTCGCGAATTCTAGCCGCAGGACCATCCGCCCACTGTGTCGTGTTATCGTCTGTCTTGTACAGACTCATATTGAAGCGGGTGAACAAGTTGGCAAGACAGAGATACATCTCCATGTAAGCGACGCTTTGAAGTGTCAGTCTCTTCACACGAACTAAGCCAACGATGAGCACTCACTTCAGTCCTATGCAAGCGCGTGTCCCTTTACTGAAGGGAACGAACCACTTCTCAAGCTCCCACCCATTCTCTCCGAGCCAACGCTCTGGGATGAACCTTTCTGGTTCCGGAAAGATGTCCGGGTTGTCATGGATGGTTCTGATCGCCTGGGATACAGTCGACTGTTTCCAAGTTGAGCAATGGGACAATTAAGTAGCAGCCTGTAAACTCACCCCTCCAGGAAGGAAATGACCAGCAACGTATACACCTCCAGCAGGAACTCTGCGGGGAGTGATTCCGGGCACTGGTGAAGACAAGCGAAGAATTTCTTTGCACACAGCGGTCAAGGGGGAGGTCAGCATAGGATTTTGTGCGACGGGGCCGAGTTACTGACCAGGTATGGGAGATTGCAAAGTTCGCGGTACTCGAAAAGTCCCTCGGCATTTGTTTTCACCGTCTTCAACTCGTCGAGCATCTTGTTCAGCTTCTCAGGGTTCTTCAGAAGGTAGTAGGTCCCGAGACTGAGACCAATACCTGTAGTATCGGTACCAGCAAAGCAAAGTACAAAAGCCTCGTCTACAAGCGCCTCTCTATTCAGCCCATTGGGCATCTTAGCATTGGAGCGGAGCAATAGGTCAAAGTAAGTGGGCCGTCCATCAGAGGCTGTTGTCAAGCCTTTAGCTTGCTTTTCTTCGATTTCTCCAATCCATTCCGAGCATTGCTGATATCTAAAGTCAGTGGAAAACCAACCTCTGGAGTTTTGGTGGTTTACCTTGCGGAAAGCGGCGAATCCTGGTATTATCATACCAGCTATGCTCATTGGCAAGCCAACGGCGAGGCGGTTCATCAGGGGGAAGTGTTTCGTGAGAAGAAAATTGTCTGCGAATTTCGTCATGGCGTCCAGGAAAGGGGGCATCTCCTCGTCTGAGTCCACGAAGTTCATTTGTCGATCAAATAGAACAGACATGATCGTGTCAACCTTTGTACAACTTAGCGAAGCTCTTTCCTCCACCTGTCATGTTAAGACCTACTGTGACGGATGACCACAAGGCCTGAATGTTCAGCGGGGCTCCTCTGTCGTAAGATCTCTGTGCCCTATTCATAGCCCTCCTGACAACATCCAAAATCGAAGGAGCCAGCTGATCCATCTGTCTGGTCGAGAAAAGGGACTTGACTGTGTTTCTTCGCTGTTTATGCTCTTCCGGGTCAATAAGCATGACAATGGAGTATTTCAATGTACCGAAAGCCTGGTAGAAACCCGAGTCTTTGAGGTATCGGCTGTTATTCGCATAAACCCTGTTCACGAAGTGAGTCACTTCTTTGGTAGTTCATCAGGAACAGAACTCACTCCCTGAAAAAGCTGGGATCGCTAACGTGCATGCGGTCGGGAGAGATGCGGATTACAGGCCCTGCACGAATTGCATGTAAGCACTGTATTTCTTTAGTCTGGTGCCCGCATCGCTCACCATATTTCTCGTGCAGAATCGGATATTGCTTGACAAGCTGGCCGTCCAGAACAACGTCGTAGTAAAATTCGTACCAGCTCGTCGCTGCGGCGTACCAAGGTCCGGGGATCTTTCTAAGAGGATGAAAGGAGAGCCTGTAGAACAGTAGCCCGATGGAATACAGCAAACCCCCCACCAAAAGCATATGTATGCTGCCCGACACGGAATATGTCAAGGCCATGGTCAAGGGCTAAGACAGGAGCTCTTGCATGCAAAACTAAAATCAACAGAACTGTATTTCAACTTGTCTAAAGCAACCAAGATAGTTCAAACAAAATCAAAGACCGGGTAGAATTCTCAAAAAGAAGACATGGGAATGGCACTGACGACCTTATAAACTGTCTGTCGCAGGCTCTTCAACCCCTCACGTGTATTTCCAAGACATCTTCTCTGCAATATTCATGCGGTATGAATGCAATGTGACACTTCTTCTATGACATCCCCCGCATCTCTGCATTGGTTTCGGGCTGTTCTGGCGACTAACACTGCCAATCACAATATGTTTGCTTCACTTCCCCCGACGAATACAACTGGTAATGCGGCCTGTTTGGTTGGTTCGGACAGTGTCGATGCATTAGGCAATCGTTCCGCAGCATCAACTCCACCTCTCAATGCAGGATCATTTTATCCCAAGAAGAAAGAACAGACTTTGATCCGCTGCCCCCGAGACCCCGGCAGACGTCTATCTTCAGGCTTCAGCTATCGCACGCTGACAATTGTTTTCTCTCAACCAACAGCCAGATTTCTGCCCCCATGGTCGCAACGGGGCTGCGCCTTCAGCAGCAAGGCAATATCGCACCAACTCAGAACACATGAAGATGCTCTCATTGGCTCGTTACAAACTTCTCGGCGTAGGGGAGCCGAAGCATTTTCCCTTTCCGCACATATCTGACCGGGGTTTCTTCCAATGCCCCATATGCGGCAGAGTTTGTTCCGGTTTTTAGGCACCCTCTGCGAATTGCTCCATTACAATCATTTTCAAATGCCCGACTCTAGAATGTTGGGAATCAATTAATTATCAAATGCCTTGCATCAATTCTGACTCATCGGGCATGTGGACAAGATCTCGTGCCATGCCTCAGCGTTGCGATGTCCATGAGAGATATCTCACACCAAGCCTTACTTATCATGACTTCATACTCTGCATGAATGTTATCGGACTAAGCTTGGAATTGCGTACGTTTCTTGGTTTAGCGGAAAAGTGTACTAACCTTCAAAACATTCCGTCATGGTATTTACCAGGCCACTGATCAGTTCACATTCTGTCTCTTCCATCCACGAGTGCAACCTCAGCCTTATCGCAAATCTAACTGATCCTGCAGGATTCTGGGTGCCGTTCAACATGTGGCTTGTATTGCAGCCACTTGCTTCTAAAATCAGCTGGACAAAGTTACACATTGGTTCATTTAGCTCTTTTCGGTCCATCAATTGCAATCACCCGTCAGAAACCAAGAAACTTGCGAGTCATGAGGATAAGATAAGCCTCATTGAGGGCAACGAACTCCTGCGGCACAAGAGGTTGAGATGACGTGAGTTCTGTGGTTCGGGCGTTCCGGGTCAAAAGAGGCTCCATTCTGACGCCCCCGGAGGAAGCAGTTGGGGGCCGTGTTGCCCCGACTGCTGAAGAAAGATGGATGTGGGGATCCCAGCAGTGGGGGGCTCAACGGCCTTGGTGAGATATCGTGTTGGTGCTATTGTGATTTCTGAGTATTTCTGAGCGTCCAAGAAAATGACAGAAAGATGTGGATGGGGTCACGGAGGCGCTGTTAGGCAGACAGAAGGACAATGATGAAGCCCCCAGCCTTTCGTTCTTATCTCAACTATATAATGGTCTCGAGTTTCCTGCCTCAGTTGTGCTTTCCCAAGACCATCGTCGAAACCTGGACATTCACATCTTTATCAGTTACATGAGTGCAGCTCAAACTTTTAAGATCCCTCAATATTCTCTTAACAACATGCCGTCGAATGCGAGCGAGTATGGGGGTTCTCCCCCCCTTGAGTACGTTCCTGGGTCTCCGGATACCTCGAGCACACCCCCTGAATCAGATGATGAATCTATCTCACCCAACCTTTCCTTCATGAAGAGGCGTATCAGTTCAGCACGCAAATCCGTGCGCATTCCGGATCTATGTTCCTCGATTCTCTCAACTGAACCTGTTGTCAACGCCAACTACGAGAAGGTCAAGCTTGAGGCAGACAATTGGATCAAGGAGTGAGCCAATACCTACCTACCCTTCTACAAACATCTCGAACTAAGATGTCGTCTAGGGTGTTCCAATTTGATGAGACCGCAGCCAAGAAAAACGTCAAAGCTGATTTTGCTTTGATGTGCGCGCTTTCGGCTCCATATGCTGACGAAGAGGCCCTTCGCATGATGGTCGACTGGCACAATTGGGCAAGTAACAGTGCTATCACACTTCTCTTCATGCGTAACTGACCTTGATTACTAACATAGGTATTCATTTTTGATGACCGTATGTACTCTTCATGTATCTCCTTCTCGGCGCGACTGACACCATGTAGAATTTGATGAGGGTCACCTGAAAAACGACCCAGTCCAAGCCAAGCAAGAGTTGGATGCTCACTGGGCCATCCTGGAGGACCGGAACCCACCGGTGCAGCTTCATGAAAACCCAATCAGATATGTCTTTCAGACGACCTGGGATCGTGTGAAGAAGGTATGTCATGTACCCAAGTAAATCGTCCACACATGTTTTCACTCTGCTAACAGATCGACAGAGATCATCAGAAGGTATGATGAGGCAATATCAAGTACAACTTCGTTCTTCTCACTGACTTACTTCTCTAGACTTGCAAGAGCATTGGAAAATTTCCCACAAGATGTACTTTGATGGACTTCTCGGCCAAGTGAAGGTGGCACATTCGCAGTCCGCCTTCACACTCACTGTTGATGAGTACATGAACTTCCGACGTGCTACGATTGGAACAGAGCCATCATTTGCCCTTGTCGAGTAATAGCCACTCTTATCTTTTCGTCATAAGCCTGCTAACCAGTTGCTATGAAGGTACGCTCATGGCATCAACATCTCACAAAAGTACCTTGGCCATCCGTCCGTGCGAGAATGTGAACGTGTCTCGGCTGATCTTGTCATCTTGTGAGTAAAGTTGACTTATATATTGTATCTCACTAACACAATTCAGCGTCAACGACATTCTGTCATATCGCAAAGACTTGGTGAGTTGTCCGGTCTGGCCAGACGTTGCGCGGAGCCCATACTGACGAGAAATTACATAGGAACAAGGAGGCGAACACAACCTCATCTTGCTGCTCAGGGCCCAAGGCTTCAGCGAACAGGAAGCCATTGATCAGATTGGTGATATGATACTGGAGTGCTACCGATCATGGTACAGGGCCTTAGCGGAACTGCCAGTTTGGGGTGAAAGTGTGGACAAAGAAGTGCTCAGATACATTGAGGCTTGCCGCACTATTGCTCTTGGCAACCTCCATTTCACGTAAGTGGCCCTCGCAAAATGCTCTTTTTTTGGGGGCTTCGCTAACATTGCGGCTAGGTACACGAGCGAGCGATACCTTGGCCATGAGGGAGCTCAAATTCGTCAAAGTCGCATCATGTCGCTTCCTGCTTAGGTATATGTAATTTGAAGCGATAGTGGGAGGATTGGTACTCAGACTGGGTTTGTAGATCAACTGATCTAACGGAGGGAGTCAGGGATAGATTTGGCTTTTGTATTTCACGGAATAGACTTTCAGCACTGATACTTTTGTTCTTACGGTCTGGACTGAGACTTGAAAATGAGGTCTTGCATAGACCGCTAAACATATTGCTCATTTCAAGAGACACTAGAACGGGTTTATGGGAAGAAGCCATAACGGCTTGGTAAACTCAGATGTACTGACCTAATCTGTCGAAGAAAATCCATGATCATTATCACAATACCACTCCCCCGAAACTCTCTGGTTTTATACCATGTGTCAGACAGTCAACAAGCCGACCGATATCAAAAAAATCTGCCTCAACGCCTGTTTTGTCTCCCGCCATTGTGCTCTCCAAGCGTTTTCATTCTGCTGTCTCACTCTTACAACATAATACCGAAGCAAGGCAGGCGGCATACATCGAATGCGGCGAGGTGAATGCTTCAAGGGGCAGAATGAGCCTGGAACCAATGAGACAGTTCAAGCTCGGATGAATGCTGCCCCTGAGTCCGATTTATGTCTGTTGATATTTAAAGCACTGCAGTGTTGCCACATACATCGTCATGGGCACGATTGCCTCTCCAAACATTTTCGGAGTCTTCAGACTAGTTGGAAGCCGGAGCGGACGATTGCATATGGCAACAATGATCTTGCTGCGGAGAATGAAGTGCGTTACCTGCTTCAGAGTTCCCCCAGCTCTGCTCATGGTCCTCTGCATGATCGACGTAGATTCCCGGAATAGGTCTGAGATACTCACAGAATGATTCGAAGCGGAGATGACGGACACGGACTGGCTTAGCCATGGGTGCACTGCTCTGATATGATTGGTGTTCAAAGAGGGATCAAGTACTTATCTTCGAAAAATCGCTGAGATTCAATCGTCCACCAACCTCATTCGCTTTTGTCGTCGGGAAAAGAGATCTGAGGTCCGGCACGCCAGGACTTATATTTAAGCTTTTTAGTATTTGTTCATGAGAATCAATCATAAATTGGTTGGTTTCGATGAAGACCTAAACGATGATGCCCGCCTTTTACTTGTCGGCGTACAGGTAATACTAGCCCTACCTGTTCCCCTCTCTATTTTCATGTGGAAAGCAGCGACACACACCTGCTCCGACATCGTCGAGACTCGCTATTAATGACCACACAGCAGCTGTGCTACGACTTCTCTTCCAGAAGAATGTTTGCCTTGAATTGGTCTACGTCTAGCTTTATGGATCAGTATGCTAGTATCCCGTCCGAAGGTCAAGGGTTCCATCTCGATGACCCAATTGGAACATGTCCAAGGCGGTGTCCAACGATTTTTGATCTTGAATACACAACCGACAGCACCGATCGAGTACAAAAAACGGAATGTGGTTGCAGTAGCATGCAATGTGAGAGTTTAGCCCTTGCAGGTGTCGATGAGAGGGGCATTACAATGCAAGGTCCATTTACACGCAGGTAGGTGGAACAACGAATTTTGGCCTTGCGAGAGAGCAACGTAATCTTGGTAAGCGCAAGCTACTTAAAAAGATCTCGCCAAAGTGGATGATTCAACAGTTCCTGTGGCCCTTTTGGCGACTACCATCATCCTATTTTCATTATGCAGAGTGGTCACTGCCTGGACCAATGCCAGGTTGTCACCAGGTTCCCTTTCAGCATTCCAATCTCGACGGGGTTCTGCTGCCTGCACCTATCATGTCTTGCCCCTGGGGAGAATCATCTTTGAATAGACTCCATGTCGTCTGATCCTTCCGTGGATACTGGCATTACTGTACACACGCCTCGCGTCCTAACAATACATATTGATACACTGGCATGTTGAAACCATTACTCGCTGTCCTCATCACTCTCGACCTTCTTCTTCCTTCCCTTGGCAGGCGCCTTCTTCGCGCCCTTCGTCCCCTTCTTCGAATCCTTGGCAGCCTTTCGGTCTACCTGATCCTGGATCTTGCTCCTCTCGCTGGCTCCTTGCTTCTGCAACTTCTCCTCGAGCTCCTTAAACTCGTCGCTCTCCGCGTCCATGCCAATCAAGCTCTCCAGCAGCTTGATCTCATCTGCCCACACCTTCTTGTCCTCGACACTCTTCCCATTCTCGTCCTTACGGTCAATTGGCGTCTCGAGGACCATCGGCATGTCTTTGAATGCGTCATTGTTGACCAGTGTGTGGAACGCCCGCAGACCGAGGAAGCCGGTGCCAATGTTGGCATGGAGATCCCGATGCGAGGCAAATGGTGCCTTGCTGTCGTTGACTGTCCTTCGTCAGCGTTTTGTTCCTAATAGTCATCTCGTACAGCACAACTTACGATGGAAAGCCTTCAGGTACTTGTTCCCTACCACCTCATCAAACTCTTTCATCGTCTCCCCAAACACCACTGGCGTCCGCAAGTCGTAGCCCGCCGCAAACGCATGGCACGTATCAATGCACACGCCAACTCTCTTCTTATCCTCAACCTTGTCGATAATCTCCTTCAAATCCTCAAACTTGGTGCCGATGACGTTTCCCGCGCCTGCCATATTCTCCAACACTGTAATAACGCTCTTCGTCGCCTTATGCGCCGCGTTCAACTGAGCCGCAATCCGCCCGCACGCCTCCTCCCTCGCCTCGCCTCCCGTATTGCCCGGGTGGAAGTTGTACAGCTTGATGCCCAGCTGCTCGCAGCGCTGAAGGTCGTCTATGAAACTGGTATACGCCTGCTTCGCCTTGGCGGCATCTGCCTGCGCGAGGTTGACAAGGTATGACCCGTGCGGGAGGACGTGGGCGCCGGCGTCGTAGTCGCTTGCCTTTGCCTGCTCGAGGAACTTCTTCTTGGCGTCGGCCGCGAGAGGCGGGCTCTCCCATTTGCGTTGGGACTTGAGGAATAGGGCGAAGGCGTTGGCGCCGATGTTGACGGCATTCTGAATCGAGTTATCCACACCTGCGAAGGGGACCGTCAGTTATAAGGTATCGTCATAGGAGGCGAGGGGCTATCTGTACCTCCTGCAGCGCTCACATGAGCACCGATGTACATCGCCTTCTTCAACGAAGAAACAGCTGTTCTGTCTGCAAGAGGCATGTCGTCGTCCTTCTTCGCCTTGCCTTTGGCGGCGGTCTTCCTCTTCTTTGCGGGCTTCTCCTCTTCTTCGGCGCAGCTGCCACACTCCTCTTGTTCGTCGTCCGACTCGACCTTGCGCTTCGGAGCGGTCTTGGGGAATGCAGCGGTCTTGGCCTTGGCGGCAGTAGCAGTTGCGCTCTTGGATCCGTTCGCCTTGGTGGTGGTCTTCTCCTCGACCTTAGTCTCGACGACAGCTTGCGCCTTCCTGCGAGCCGACGTACGAGGAGGCATTTTCTCCAATGTTCTGAATCTGAGAAAAGCCGAGACTGATGTAAAGGGTAGAGTGGACTTGACGAGAGAGTTTTATCGGCGAAATCGGGAGGTATGGTCGAGTTTGGAATTGACGAAGCTGAATGTCGCAGCTCAAAAAGCTCGAGGTCAAGTCGACGCGTCAGACGCGATTGAGTTTCCACGTGGTCATGTGACGTCAATTAAACAGCCCCCTGCTCCTGAGCTCGAGCAGCCGCTCAGCACCGCACCCCACGTTCCCCTTGCAGGCCGCAGCTACATTGTGATCGCGACCGAATTGTGATCGCGACCAGACGAAGGCGTGGCGGTGCAGAATCGTTTCACTACTTCAGATGTTCATCGGCTTCGTTTCGCAATGTATATCGGTCATTGATAGTGATGGAATGCTACCTCTATCCAGGCTTACAAATTTCCTATTCTTATCGCCCCCCCTTTTCCCAATTGACCTCCGGGCGCCAAAACACAAGCAAAATTGAGTCTCTCCTCTGACCAACTCCTGGCCAGCAGCATACGACTAAAGTAGTAAGATTGTATACAGGGTGAAAAGGATGTTCCGTCCAATGTTCGAGAGTGTAGCGACTTAAGCAATGAACTGAAGTTCGGCCTTGCGCTCAGGCGCGAACTGATCCTTGTACGTGTCCCAGATCTTCTGTAGCTCGGCAATGTACAGCTCGTGCAAGCGGTCAATCTCCTCCTGTGATGGCTGAGCGGAGGGGGGCGTGGTGACCTTGATAGGCTTTCCGACGACTATGTTCAGAGGTCTGCGGTAAGGCATCATGCCCACATCGTAGTTGAGGATACCACGTCCGTGAAGCGCGGGCAACGTAAACTTGAAAACGCGGAGGACGAACATTTGGAAGTTGTGCACCCAGGGGTGAGTCTTCGGGCTCAGCTGATCGTAGAGGTCGTTCTCGCCGAAGCCCAAGACAGGGACCAGATCGGCTCCAGTTCGCAGGGCCATCTTGATGAAACCCTTGCGGCCCTTCAAGATCAGTCTCAGAGTTCCGGGCTGAGCCTCGAGGGATTCTCTGGCTCCGCCAACGACGATGGTAACGGCGCGGCCCATACCCTCGCCATTGCGGCCGCCTTTGCTCAAGGTGTTCCAGATCGACTCCTTAGAAACGGATCGGACACCCATCGCCAGAATGTAGTCTCGGTACAAGGGGATGCGGAAGTTGTTGTCAAGAGTCAGCAATGAGTTGGTGATTCCCGGGAACTGCTCATCAAAACCAAGAGCGTTGGTCGCAAAAGCGGCGAAAGCGCCATGCGAAATGATTCCATGGGGGTGGTAGCCAAAGATGTACTTCCTGGTAGGTGGCAGATCGTGAGTCTTGTGCAGCTCAGCCGGGTAGTAGTCTGCAAAGAGCCTCCAGATATAGCGCGAACGCAGCCATTCCGAGCGATACTTGAGGTTGCCGTCGGATGCGACGCTGGAGAGTGAGAGATGAATCAGGTAAGGAACCAGGAGCGGCCATGTGAAAGGGATAGCGGCGAGGAAGAAGAAGATGGAGACAAATGTCAGGATGGAAAGACCGTGGAACAGAACGGCTCCCGTCTGCAGCCGGCGACTGAAGGGGACCTGAAGAGGTGCAAATCTAATGCCACCAGCTTTCCAGCCGTATCGATGACTGTTCCTCCTTCCGTACGCAGCCAGGGAGAGACGCGGATATTCGTCATCGTCCATGCTCTTCACCGTAGTCGACTCTGGCTTATCTACGTCGAAGCCGTCGACCAATGTCTCGTCGGCGGTGCCCTCGCTTCCAAAGCTCCTCTCTGCGTCAGGGGAGTGTCCGTTACTATCCTCGTCGACGTTGCCCTTCGCCACATCTGCGAATGTCGCTTTTCGTTCATCTTGGTTTTCCTTCTTTGGGGTTTCATGAAGGGTCTGGATGTGAATGTCAGTCGGGCTTACAGCTTGACTGTTCCACACTGTATCTTACTGTGGGCATCTCCTGTTTCTCGGGAGCAGATTTCTCCTGTTTCTCTTGTTTCTCGGGGGTAGGTTTCGGGGCTTCGGTGGTCGCTGGCTGTGATGGCCCAAGCTCTGGAGCTTCTGCAACGACGTTAATCTTGCGATTCCCTGCCTCGGCCGATTGCGCTGCCAGTTGAGGATTGCTTGGCTTCCGCTCAGCCCTCTTGGACGGCGACTTGGAGCGAGCCGACTTCTTGTTCTTAGGCATGGCTGATTGTGATTTCGTGATGACAGGTGCCTGCTCCGCTCAAAGACATGCAATGGCCAACCGTGTAACAAAGCGTGTGTTGCGGAGGAAGAATGGTATTTATGTGGGTGATCCCTTACCTGGACTGACAGCCACTTTCCCCGTGTCCCCAATGCTAGACATGGCTGAGTCGGCGTCGAATGGCGGTAGGGCCGATGCTCAGACGGCGACAGACGTGCGTTCGACGGCGCAAGCTAGGCCGGGTTGCCCAGGAACGAGGAGCGAGGGACGAAAGACGCGCAGGGCGATGGCGTCTGTGAACGGAGTCGGTCGACTTCTAGCGGCAGACCCACGGCCTGTTCTCAGTAAGGGGCGAGGGTTTGACCAGCAGTGATCGGAAACTTTGGGCGCACAGGGTCCGAAGTCTAAGAGGGAGCGGTTCGAGGAATGCACACAGAGCAAGGGCGGAAGGTTGTGGCGTTGGTCGTGTTGGTGGTGGTGGTGGAAGTGGCAGACACAGAAGAGTTGCGAAACGAAGTTCAGGTTGGCTGCTGGTGCCGACAGCGGGTGAGACGAGTGAGCCAGCTCTGCTGCCCTGGTCGCGGTACCCCCGAAGCTCCCGCCAATGGCGATGACGTGAGGCTCCACATGCCGGCTTGCGGCTGCGCTGCATGCAGGGTTGTCTGCATAAACCGTGCATAACATGCACAAATCCCACATTGCTTTTCGCATGTTTATCAACAACCCCAGCAACTGGGTACGATGAGCTTCCCATTGACATGTGATTGTGGCTTTTGGCTTCCATCGTGTGTCCTTGCGAGTCTTCCAGATCCTGGCCATGAAACGTTCTGGCGCCTGCCGGCAGGCTTCTGTGCATATCCAGCCAGCAGCTTAGTCGAATGGAAGTTCAGCAACACCATCGAACACGTCTCCTACCACACTCACCTCCAGGTTGCAATTGGCCCTTGCAGCAGATCCCCAGACCGATCATCACGGTTGTCTTGGACTAATGTTGTTGAGCTGTTGGTCTGAAACTTGCCTAATCCGCAACAGCACGGCGCTGGCCCAATTCATTGGCTGCTGGTAGCGTGCCGCGTTGCCCGTCTATCTTTGCAAAATCAAGAACAGCCACGTTTCCATGTTCAAGTACCTGTAGAGAGCATGCGGAGGGGATGAACTCTGGCATGTGACAAGACAGTTTAAAACGCCTCTTTCAGAGCTCTGGGATCCATCTTGTCAGCATCCGGTCCGTGCCAAGGCGTCCTGTTATCTAAGGGATCGCTTGGACGGCAAGACACGCGACGCTGAAGCTTCTTCAGAGCCTATTTGCGTCCAACTTATTGCCTTTGTTTGAAGGTGTTCTTCAAATATCTGAAAATGACGGTAATCGTTGAATTGCACCAGCAGATGCTGGTCATATTTGACGGGCTGGTTGCTTCTGAATACCCAACTCTTTCGCAATTACCTATGGCTTATTTTCGCACTGTACATAACCCGCATCAATGCGAGGAAAATACAGTGATTGCGGGGACGTTTGAACTGTACGCTCGATCTGATTTGCCCCTCACTCACTCGACATGAAAATTTCCAGCGTGATGAACCCCACCATCATCTCATCCCACCATTCACCCCGCCGACGTCACAAAAGTCAACAATAATTTGCCCGCACTTTATCACTGCACTTTCTAAGACCACCCAAAATGGCCAAGGCTAAGAAGGGCGGCAAGAGCGACGAGAAGGCGGCCAAGGCAGTACGTCCCTCACCAACATGATCAAGCTTCTATTCCACCTTGCCTAACTTGGACATGGAGTAGGCCGCAAAGAAGGCAAAGCAAGCCAACAAGGGTGAAAAGAAGGCCAAGACCAAGGCTGCGAAGCTCGAGGGCAGCGATGCTGAGGACGTGGATCTCGAGCAAGTGCTTGAGGAGTACAAGAGGCAGCAAGAGCAGTTCCTCAAGATCACCGAGACTGTGGCTGAGGCGCCCCCTAAAGCTCGTTCTGCCTCCACACTCATGGCCTCGCCCTGTGATCGCAACAATTTGCTGCTCTTTGGTGGCGAGTACTTCAACGGTGCATTGGCGCAATTCTTCAATGACTTGCACATCTACTATATTGACCGCGATGAGTGGAGGACCGTGACGTCGCCGAATGCGCCGCTGCCGCGCTCCGGACATGCGTGGACTCGGGCTTCCAACCCGAACCACATTTACCTGTTTGGCGGAGAGTTCTCCTCGCCGAAGCAGGGTACTTTCCACCACTACTCGGACTTCTGGCGCCTGGAGCCTGCCACGAGAGAATGGACAAAGATTGAATGCAAGGGCAAGACCCCTCCGGCGAGAAGTGGTCACCGCATGACATACTGGAAGCAGTACATCATTCTGTTCGGTGGTTTCCAAGATACGTCAAACCAGACCAAGTATCTCGCCGACTTGTGGATCTTTGATACCCAGAACTTCTCGTGGTTCAGCCCAACGTTGCCTCCGGCTCAGTTGAAGCCTGACCCTAGATCATCCTTCACACTGCTCCCCCACGAGCAGGGAGCGGTCCTCTACGGAGGCTACTCCAGAGTCAAGGCCACGGTTGCAGCCAACAAGCAAGCCAAGGGCTCTGCTCAGGGGCAGAGGAACATCCTGAAACCCATGGTTCACGATGACTGCTTCTTCCTCAGAATGTCTCTGCCTGCTGAAGGCTCACCGGCCACCGCCCCTCCCGTTGTCCGCTGGGAACGACGCAAGAAGCCTGCCAATGCTCCTAACCCCAAGCGTGCGGGTTCCACCATGACATGGCACAAGGGACGTGGCATTCTGTTTGGAGGTGTGCATGACGTGGAGCAGAGTGAAGAGGGCATAGACAGCGAGTTCTTTAGGGAGTTGTTTGCGTGGAACATTGAGCGTAATCGCTTCTTCCCGTTGGTTCTCCGCAAGGCCCGTCAACAAAAGAAGCAAGTCGTTGAACAGCGCGGTGGCCGTCGTAACAGAGCCCAGGATCGAGAGGAGGAGCTTCTCAGACAGCTAGCCGCTCTGGAGACGGGCAAGTCTTTGGAGGACGCCGAGGACATGGAGCTTGACAAGAAGGAGGAGTCCGAGGAGGAAGTTAAGCCTTTGAGGGAGATGCCCATCACCATGGAGCTACCTCATCAGCGATTCAACGCCCAGCTTGCCGTCCAGGACGATGTGCTTTACATCTATGGTGGCACGTTCGAGCAGAAGGATCGCGAGTTTACATTCGATGATTTGTATGCTGTGGATCTTGGAAAGATGGATGGATGCAAGGAGATCTTCAACAGGCCCGTCGAGGACTGGATCGTGAGCGCATTCGAGTACCTTCTCTCTGTTGCCATACTGACATTGCATAGGATTCCGAGGATGAAGACGAAGACGACGAGGACGACGAAGATGATGAAGACTATGACGAGGATGAGGATGAGGAAATGGAGGAAGAGGAGAAGCCGAGACTGCACACGGAAAGCAAGCGCAAGAAGAAGGTCGACGAAGCGTCTGTTGCCGGTTCTGAAACCACCGCGGCGGCATCCACGGAGGATGACGATACAGAGGCCACAGAGGAGACGGTCGATGACGGCCTCCCTCATCCTAGAGTGAGTAACACCCTGCAAGCACCGAAATCAAGCCTCTCTCTAACAACCACACAGCCTTTCGAGTCCCGTCGCGACTTCTTCGTGCGTACCACCGCGGAGTGGCAGGAGATTCTTATGACCAATTTGCGGTGGAAGAACATCCAACCAGAGACACTCGCCATCAAGGAAATCAAGGCGAAGGCTTTCGAACTCAGTGAGGAGAAGTGGTGGGACTGCAGAGAGGAGATCACGGCTCTGGAAGAGGAGCAGGAAGCTGCTGGCATCCAGGAGGTTGTATCGCTTGCTGAGAGGGGCGATGCGTCTGGTGGTGCAAAGAGACGATGATTCATCAAATATCCAGCCAGATAGAAATGATGAAAATGTTCGTTGACAGTATAGCAAAATGGAGATGTTGAAGGGGGCCTTTCGATTCGATGCACCTGCACTGAAGTGCCGCACGTGACCTCGCGTCTTTGCATTATCGCCCCTCCGCAGGCAGCTGCGTCCTCTGTCGCAAAAGCCACTTCAAGCAAACGCGTGAAACCAGAAAACCAGCTAAGCACTCCGCATTTTGGAATCCCATGATTTTCCGGATTTCGTACATCTGCGGTCTGGAGATTAAGCTGTCGTTTGTGTTCATCTTCAGTCCATCATGCCGATCGGCATTCAGCGGCTCAACGCGAAGCGCTCGCACCCAAATGATCGCATCATTTTCATCAAACCGCTGAAGGGACCAGGCGAGAAAATCGCCCAGGATTATCTGGAGAGAATTGCGGCACAATGCTGTCAGTCTCCCACATGATGCAGACCGAGGAACCTGGCTGACTGAAAAAGTACCCATCATGAAAGAAAACCACCTATCGGTGATGTCATTGGAAGAGTATGAGCCGAACCCTGAGTTTGTTGGAAGAAACTTCAACGCCGGCGAAATCGTGCAGCTGGTTCTCAAGTCACGCTCAGGGAGATGGCTTCCGTTTGAGTATGTCCAGATGGTCATGATGCACGAGTATGTACGCACTGTTCGAAGACGGCATCCCGTATCTCACCATCTTCTAGGTTGGCGCACTGCAAACAAATGAATCACTCCAGAGCATTCTGGGCCGTCAGAAATCAGTACGCAGAGCAGATGAGAGGCTTGTGGCAGCGAGGCTACACCGGCGAGGGCATCTGGGGTCGTGGCACCTTGCTGCAGACGGGCGAGTTCCAGAACAATGTGGCACTACCCAGCGAGCCACTGCCTGAGCATCTCTGCGGCGGAACATATCGCTCGCGCGGTCGCAAGAGAAAGGCCAAGCCCAAGCTCTCCTACAAAGAACAGAAGGAACGTCGGATTCTCAAGAAGTTTGGCGCAAACGGCGTTGCGCTTGGTGCGGATGAGGAGACCAAGGTCAAGCTGGAGGGCGGCAAACGCACTCAGGCAAAACCTCGCGTGGCTGGGAGTGCCAGAGGTCGCGAATTACGAGCAGCGGCAGCATTGGCGCGCTTCGACCAGCAAAAGAAGGAACCTCAGGAGGACTTCATAGTCAAAGACGAAGAGGACAGCACGGAGAGCGAGTACGAGGACGACCCGGTGGATATCAAGTCTGAGGACGCCGTTGATATCGACGGCAAGAAGATGCTTGACGGCAAGGGCCGCGGGATGATCAAGGTCTGCGAGGACGAGAACCCTGACGATCAGGATGCGCAGAATGAGCTCCAAGAGCTGCGTGCATCCGTCAAACAGTGGCGACAAACACATCTCAGTTCCAAATGCGAAGACGAGCCCTCGGCATCGGCATCTCAAGCTAAAGCAAACAAGCCAAAGCAAGAGAAGCAAAAGACCACGACGGATCGAGTCTCAAAGCCAGAAACCCCGCCAATAGTCAAAAAGGAAGAAGACGTTGAAGACGAGCCAGTGCCGATTTCGGACATTGAGAGCGCACCACCGCCGGTCAAGAGAGAAGCAGATGACGATTCGCGGCCAATGTCAACCGGCCGTCCGAGCTCGCCGATGCGCCCGTTATCAGTTACCGATCACACAAGAGCAGCGCCTTCGTATATCCGCTGTGGAGTGTGCTCTTTTGAGAACCCGCTCTTCTCGATTACCTGCGAGATTTGCTCCCACGTGTTCGACCCGGCAAGCGTGCCGAACTCCTGGCGGTGCGACCGTGAGATGTGCCGTAGCACTCAACATGTCAACCCCGGCGACTTCGGGGTCTGCGGATTATGCGGCCAAAGAAAGAAGCAAAACTGATTCAAGCCAGCAACTGGTCGCCTCCGAAGATTCATGACAAATGTTTTTGGGTGCTTTGCCAACAGAGCATCACGTTGCTTTCTCGATGAACAACTTGCAGGAAAACTGATTGCCAGGATGGCGGAAAGGAAAAAGTCATGAGCTGTGAGGCTATGAACGCATGTTAATATCAATTACTATCCGCCCCCTGCAGAACTGACTAAGGGGACGGGCCATAAGGCTCATTTTCTTGGCAGCGCAGCGGGTCTTTTACTTTCGCGATAGATTATCTACCTGTTATTCTGGGAAACGATGACCTCCTCCGTCCCAAAAGTTCCTCCTCAATTTACGAGAAAAAAGCTTCAGCCCAAGACAGTATTTTAGGCTCACTTGTCAAGTCTTCAAGTAAAGTTCGGCTGGGCTGGTCTCAGTGGAACCCGGACCGTCCGCAGCGTCCGCAGTGCGCTGAAGAGCGGTTCGCCTAACCGACACCCTTGGCTGGTCCAAGAGAGGGGCGTCCAGCGGCTTAATCTGTGCGAAACATGGAGAAGGAAAAAAGGAACCACCAGACCAGAGCCGATCGATGGAGCAGGGCCTTTTGAAGTGGGCTGTTGCGAAATACCGACCGGCGCTGCGTTGCCGAATTGACGTTCTTCTCGCAAGGTCTTACGAAAAATGACTTGCTTGCGGGCTTTTCACAACACACAATCACCAAGAAGCCAAGAGGACACATTTTCAAGTTTTCTACCGCAGCCAAGGGGAATGAAACAAGAAATATCAAAGGAGGAGTTGTTCGGGATTGTCAGGGCCAAGAGCTCCTCCTGTAAGGGCTTCTCGGTACTTTGTTTGCACGCACTCGTTTGCGCCGCCTCCTCGATGACAATTGAATACAACCCAGAATGCCGGGAGCTATGGACGGCGCGTGCGGGACTTTGGGTTTTTCAAGGTTCGCTAAGGTGTCTGATAAACAAAAGATCAGCAAGCTTGGACAGACGTGACTTCAGCATGGTTGTCACAGATGGATTGCACGCTGTGCCTATTCTCGGGGATCTGCTCTATATCGCGGCGCATCCTATTGACAAGCTACAGCGAATCAGCCACCACAAATCAGCCAACCAACCCAGGCAGGCAATAACCAGAGCAAAGCAGAACGGGATAGCCAAGCTATCTTAAGCCTCAGCCAAGGGTTTCGCTATCCCCTTCGTCACATCATCGCGCACCCCGCGGCACTTGTGGTTGGTGATAGCTCTAACGTTCAAGATCGCGAAACTAGTTAGCCCAAAAGAGGGAGGTCGAGGCCCGATTCCTCTTCCCCTCTGCGCATCCCCGGAGCACACGCACGACTGCGGTAGGTGGTAGTCGCTACCGCGCCGGAGGGACCCAAGTGCGAGCCTGCAGTGTTCTTGTCAGACGGTGGAGATTCGCGGGAATACCGGGATGGCCCCACCGCTCGAGTTTCAGAAGCCTTAAAATGGCACCTCGTCGTCTGAACCGAACGGCATGGGGGGCCCATGTTTCACTTTGCGACTCCGGATGGGCGCCGCCGAAGACAACTGGCCCGCCTGTGAGCAACGCCTGTGGCCGCCTGCTGGCCTTGCGATTGATCACCGAAACTTGTTCCTGTGTTCCTCCCCTTCCCCCTTTCCGCTTCCCGACCTTCCGCAACTCTCAGTGTCGTGCTCAGCGTCGGTTGCGCTCATCACCGTCCCCTTGCCCCCGTCTGAGTTCCTGCCCATGACATGACGTCCAGAGAGGAAGACCCCTGCACGCGCACCGCCCGGTATCGAACCTATCGAACCTCATGCGCCGAGAGCACCAGCCCAGCGCCAACCGTCGATCCGGGATAGCGACTAAAGAGCCCCCCTGACCTTGGGCTCCAGGCCCAATGAGGTGGTGACTCGAGGTTTAGCCTAACGGTACTAAGGTTAATGGGGACGACCTGCCAGAAAAGACAGGTCGTGAACCTGCGACTTTCAAAGCTGCCGGCCCCAAGCCACCATCGCGCAACGACCTCTCTCTGAGTCCACGCCAAGTGTCAAGTCAAACCTGGCTCCCCTTCTCCACAGCCGCGCAGGAGCGATGCGTGTCGTCAGAAGCTTGACGTCCGCGCGGTTCGAATTCTCCATTGGTGATCTTGTGCTTGCGCTTGCGTATCGCAGGTACGCCAGCGCCATCTGTGCAGTTACAACAGGTACAACATGACTGATGAACAATATCCGTCTGACTTACCTTCCTGACAGGGGAGGCAGGTGGTGGACTCCATCCCATATCGGCATGGCCCCATCAGTCCGATTGCCAGTGGCCACCCTTTTCATTGCGCAAACATGGAGAAGCCCGGTCCAAAAAAACCTGGGAACCGGGGTCTGGCGTGATTTGATTTGGGAACCTGAACAGACAAACGGGTTCAACTGCAAGAAAATAACCATCGGCTGAGCCAAGGCCACACCCCCCTCCCCTCCCCAGATCCCAGACTTTAGTGTGAGCGGGAAGGAAAGGGCCAAGGGACGGAAGGAAGGAAGGAAGGAGAAATTTTGAAGATTGTGTTACAAGCTAACCACTACTTAGTGGCTTGCCCTTCCTCCTTCATCGTGCTTCCTTTCCTAGGCTCCCTTTCCTTCTTCTCTCCTTCCATCTTTGAATTGTTTTGTGAACTTTCCCACATTCTTTTCCAGCCAAACACGCAAACAAGACAGTCTGTTGACCGTCACTTCCTTTCTTTCTTTCCCAACCGACGATCTGTGATCCGTTTTTCCATTCTTTCCCTCCCAAGAGGTTGGCCTTGTTCTTTTTTTCGACAAGCATCCAAACGAGTCAAAACGTCCCAGCAACTTTCAGTCATTCTCGAAATCCCATCGCAAGTGAAGTCAAGCCACCTGAACGAAGAAAAAGAAAGGAGATATCCCGAGTTCGCAACCGAAACGAAACGAAACGATCTCGCAGAGAAGGACTCGAGAATCAGTGGCTTCTTCGAGAACGATTCAGAACCTCGACCTCACTTACACCAAAACCCGAAACACTTCGAGACCACCACACATCAACGACAGCAAACAACAATGTTCACCATGCTCGTCCACACCTTCGTCCTTCTCCTGACTGCCACGGCCGCCCTCGCCGCCCCGGCTCAGCACCGTCACTGGCCGCGCTTCACCGTGCCCCAGCAGCACTTTGAGGTCCTCGGCATGCGCGCCCAGACGGAGGTCAACCCGGCCGCCGTGTTGGAGGCGACGTGCATCGACCGCAACGCGTATGTCTTTCACTTACACCACTTCCTCCCATCATCACGCCCGAACCCCACCTTGCAACTTACACCGATACCCGCTACACCTTTACATTCCACAATCACGTACTAACACATCCCAGCCACATCGTCTCCCACGACGCAAACTCAGCCGAGCTCGCCATCTGCGGCGGCATCTCTGGCTCCGCGACCGCCTGCAAGGGCAACCCGTCCACCACCATCGGCCAGTCCGGCTCCGCCCGCTTCACCATCAAGCCCACGACTGCCGGCGCCACCATCAACATCTCCAAGAACAAGTGGGAGCAGTGCGTCCGCGCCGCCCGCGACAAGTGCCCCACCGGCAGCGTCCGCGCTACCTGCTCCGGCGGCGCCACCTCCGGCGACGTCGAGTTCATCCTCGAGGCCATGCCTCCGTCTGGCGAGCTGTAATACAGCTTCAAGCCTAAATGTTCTGGCGGCGGGTGAGGGGACGTTGAGCAAGGCGTGTGTATCTTTTTCATTTTTCTCTGTTCGACACACATTTTTATATTCTCGAGGAGGGGTTTTCTTTGGTTAGGAACTCTTGCTCTGGCTGTGCCGTGGCTCGGCTCTTCGGACGGTAGAAGATCTGAACACCTGTTGGAGGATTCGAGCCGTGGTCGGCTTGGTTGAAGCTTCGGCTGTATATATCACGGTGGCCAGAAGGTCGTCTTTACATGTACAAAAGCATTCCGTTAGGAACTGATGAATCAATCCACGGGCTCAAGTCAAAACAATTCGTTCCATTCTCAAAACAATTTGATGTGGGGTATCATGAACGCCATCTTGAAGCTCCCAGAACCTCCTTGCGTAAAAAACATAAAAAGTACCAGATCTTATAACACAATCCGTGGATCCCTCCTCAATACCCATACCTCGTAGCGCACTCCTCACGGTGCGTCTCCAAACAGTCCAGCGCGCACACCCGCGTCCCGCACTTCATACACTTCACCCGCCCCCAGTAACCGCAGACCTCGCAGAACGTCCGTTCGGGGTACCGCGTGTCCTCGTCAGCCCACTCGGCCCGCGCGTCCCAGAAGCTCAGCATCGGCTGCGCGAGGAGCCAGCGCAGCTCCTCGTCCGTCGGGGGCTCGGGCACGCGGGAGACGAGCAGCGGGTCTTCGTCGCCCGGGTGCGCTGGCGGGAGCGGCTTGTCGTAGGGCGCGAGGACCGGCCCGCCGCCTGAAGAATCCCCGAGGGCGGGCGGCGCGGGCGCCATTTCGACGTCTTCTGGCTCGGGTACGGGTGCGGGTTTTGGGGTTGATGTCTTTGAGCGCTTAGCGGCGTTGCGCTTTGTGTGTTGGTTCGGATGGGGTGGTTTGTTCGCGGGCTTCGCGGTGTGCTGGTTCGGGTGCGGCGCGGGGGTGTTTTCTGCGTGGGAGATGTGTGCGAGGTGGTCGTCGAGGTGGTTTGAGAATGTCTTTTGGGACTGGAGGATCTTGCGGACGTTTGGTGTGCTTTTCGTCTGGGCTGCTTTTGTTCGTTTGTGGTAAGCCGGGGGTGTCTATGTACTAGGAAAGGAAGAAGCTCACCTCTGCTACCCCCTTTGGCGGGGATGGGAATCGTCGCGTCCCTGCCCCAGTCCTTGTCCAAGGCCTCGAGCTCCTTGCGGATCTTGGCCTCCTGGCGGACGTTGAGGTCGGAGGCGGAGGGGTTCGCCTTGGTGCGCGCGGCGCGTTTGCGGTTCGCGGGCTGGAGGGCGGCGGCGGCGGGGTTGACGCCCGTGTCGGGGACGTAGGCCCATCCCGGGGCGGATGTCGTCTTTGCGCTTGCGAGCTCGTAGACGCCGAAGTTGTTCATCTTTTGGTTTCGGGGGTGGGTGTGTAGATGTTAAAGTTGAGCGTTGGTGCAGGACGTCTGGGTAGGTGGTCAAGAAGCTCGACTTTTTTGGTGACGAATCAGAGTTGAGGAAATTGGTGATGGGGTAATTTTGGCCAATGAGGCGTGGCTGGCGACAACAATTGAGAGCTCCTTAATGAGTGCGTAGTAAGAATAGCTACGAGATATTTTGTGAAAAGTCAGAATAATTCCCCAATTTCGACGCTTATGCAACTGCCATTCGATTCTTCACCTACAAGACGTCATCATGGTCTTTCCCAGGTCGCAAAACGCCGACCAAGTGCCGGAGCTTTGTAAGAGACGCACCCCTTCCGAACCCCCCTTCAGTGGGCCATGAAGCCACCACCCCCAGACAGCAAATCCCCCAGACACCGAAAAACCTCGAAATTCCTGACCAATGGGCTGTGCCCAATGGCTTCCCGGCTAATCCCGCCGTGGCCGGCGCTGACGGAGGACAACGGTACCTGAGGTAATGGGCGGCGCAGCGGCAGAGCCAAGCCAGAGGGACAAGCAGCACCGACTACCTACCTGCGCAACAAGCATTAGCCGAACCATAGCTTCCCTCCCGCCCAATTTACGACCGACCCGAACCTGCAATTCCAACCTCCATTGCATACACCACACCCCCCCATTCCATCTTGCCTCCACCACCGGGTTGCGAGCTCTTTTTTTTTTCTCTTCTTCCTCACTACGACACACAGAACCGAGCAAACCTCGTGAGCGACCAGAACTCACCTCTCGCCCCGGTCGCACGCACACGAAACCTACCCGAATCGAACGCCCGACGACACACGACGTAACAATGTCCTCCCGCATCTTCTCCCGCGCGCTCCCCCGCGCCTCCGGCCTGCCCATCCGCGCCGCCCGCTCCTTCCAGACCTCCTCCGTCCTGCGCGACGCCGCCGCCGCTCCTCTGCCTGCCCGGAAACCCGTCGGTGCCTTCCGTGGAGGGTGAGTGTCCTCCCTCCCCCCCGTCCGGCCGAGCTTCGTCGAGTTCGCCTCCAGCTGCCCTACGTCATGCCCGCTAGGGGTGCTCAATTGGCCTCACGTGCCGTGCGCAGTTGCAGACGCCGCCATGCGGCTCTGATGCTCACAGGAGATGGATGCAGTGCTGACCTGAATGCTTTTCGCAGTCTCTTCGGCTTCTTCCTCGGCAGCTCTCTCGCCGGCGCCGGCGTCTACTCGTACCTCCTCCAAGAATACAAGACCTCGAACGAGCTCCTGACGGAGGATATCTACGTGCGTCTTTGCATCTGATATTGTCTCTCTGACTCCCGATGTGCCCCCGCGCCGGCTCTCTCCATGTCTCTTCTTTGTCTTTCTCTCTCCTCTATCCGAGGGTTTCAGAGGAGCCGGTTGAACATCCTTTTCTTGCACGCTGCAGAAGGGGGCATTTTCCCATATTTCTTTAGTAGACTCTGCCCTTCCAGTGTGGCGCATCTTGTGTTTCTTTATTTTCGAGAATTCCCTTCTCGTTGTCGCTTTTCTGCTTTCCAGCGCTTTCGGGGGGATGAAGTAAAGCTGACCAGTTTCATGCCACAGTCACTCCAGGCCGCCGTCCAGCGCGTGACCAACTACGTCCAGGCATTGGAGGAGAAGATGGATGCCCTCGAGCGCAAGAGAAAATAAAAAACAACAGCAGCCGGTTTTCTTCGTGGAAGCGACAGGATGGAGAGTGAGGGATACATTGTGGTAATTGCGGCGACAGGAGGCGGGGGGCATGGATGGATTGGGTTTGAGGGTGGACAGCACACACACAAAGCACCAAATACAACAAAGCAGCAGCACAATGGCTCACGAATCGACGTCCCGAAACAAACAAACAAACAGATTCTTTCATCTCCTCACTTCCGGGGTCACTGTGAGTGAGTGGGCTGGATAGGGGTTGTGTATGTTTGGATTAGTGAGGTGAGGCGAGGTGTGTATGTGTATACCAAGGATGTAACAACATGCAGCGAGATGATGGCACGACGAATTTCATACTGGTTGTACTCATCCATGGATCTGCTAAGTGCGAAACTGTGCGTGCTGAATGGTGTGCCGGTATTTAAGGTCTAAAGGAATGGGCTGTCTTGAAAACCTGGCAAGAATGATCACGCTGATTCTTTTTCTGGCAGGATAGGGAGTCATTACTGGCACCAGGCAGACGGACAGCGCCCATGACTTCCGATACCGAGACGGTCGGGTAACTTCTCGGGATCAACGTCCGTCGTCTCTACCACCCTGTGGCTCTTGTTGCTTATTCATCCACATTCATTATCGATGCAGAAATTCTGGCGTTGGCTTCCAATATCAGGTTCCCAGCTGTCGTGAACACCATGACTGTTACCGCGGCGGTTGGCACTGTGCAACAGCAAAACTACTAGCAGACACTTGATTCGTTTTGCGATCTGATGCAAGGAACCTAGGCTTTATTTAAATACGCTCATGACACGTGTTGGCCTCCTTTTCTGAGTACTGCGGTCCGATGTTAGGTATTTCGTCTACACTGTTGTAAAGACTAAGCTGGCAAGACGTTCCTAGTTTATCGGCATGAATGGAAAGCTTCGTAGTTTCCGCTATTGCTTCTGATTCACTACAAGAGCTTACGGCGGCCTTCCATGGCGGACACTATTTTGAAAACTTGTTTCCCGCGAAATTCAAGAAGCTGAGTTTTGTGTAACTTCAGGAGCGGGAGAGACGGCACAGCTAGCAGCAGAACCTCATAAGATCGACACGGGAGAGTCTTTGGATTTACGACCAAGTCGTCGACGATGAACAAGACATACATTTAAGTGCTCCAAAGCAAAGATTCTTTTGCTCACTTCAATCAGATGGTGGCAATGTTTCTTATCCGATGTGAAGTTCCCCGGAACAGTTTGTTTCTAGCCCAGGAGGAAGTATTCTCTCAGTTAGTGTGTAGCGCTGTCCGCTTCTTGGGCTCTGGGCACCGGCCTCCAGTACTGTTCTTGTATTATTCAGATCCCACTGCACAGAGGTGTCAAGCGATGCTGCTAACAAGCGGTTTGTAGGAAAGTCTGGGGAGATTATCACATGTATCGGCATGTGGCTCGAGCTGAGATAATGTGTCAGGCTGCACGAACACTCAAGTTTACTGGAGAGCCGCGATTGTGCCTCTGTGGTGAGACACCATTAGGTGAAGAGGCCGGCTTATTCTCGTACCCATTACTGGTATGAAGAGCTAGCTTCAAAGGAAGAGTTCCTGATCTTCAACAGGCTTGTTTAAGATGCCATTAACTATGTTATTCCGGTAGTCCAAAATAACTTGAATACCGTGTTTTCATCGTGAGGGAAAATACATAAGCTGGCATTGCGATTAAAGGATGATTGAAACAGATCAGAATTTCCGTCAACATTGAGGTTGACTTTAGCAATGCATGTACATAGAGACAGCTAGATACCTGGAAACTGCTAGATGTGACGTGGAGGGTGTCCGATATCGACCTCGCTCACTTTCTCAGTCGTATGTAACGACGTATTCGGGATTTTGTGAAAGCAGTCCACTCTTCTGCGACGTTTGGGCGCCCGACGGCGCCTGCAGCGCACCTGGCTCAGTAACATGCTTGGTGCTGGCTCGAAGAACGCTACATTCAGCTGATCACTCAACAGGAATTCGAATACTCATTGTGCCTTGCTTGGTTCTCATGCAAATTGTAATTTTGCGCCGGCTGATATATGTTACGAGGAAAGCAACACGTGGGTGGAGATAAGTGTATGGACACAGTCCCTTGTGTTAGAAGCATGAAGTGCTGTCATGCTGGAAGTACTTCTTTAGATTACAAGAGATGATGTGAACATCAGAGGGTCTCTAAACATGCGGACCACAAAGCAAGTTTCATTGACGATACGCTCAATGATAACAGACAAAATCAGAAGTATGTAATGAAGCTTTGTTCGCATCTTTCAACATAGACCACTTCCATCATCCAGTAGCATCTTTCACATATGGTCTGCACCTTTTGTGATTATTTAGCATCCAAGGACTTGTCAAGACAGCAACTGCGCTTTAAGCTAGAAGGCATGGGTACACCCTCACCCGTGAGAAACCCATGAAACTGAGCGTATCTAGATGAAATGGAGGCAATGAGAGACCGAGACTCCGTTCCATTTTGCCAAGGAAAACAAAGAGACCAAATCTAACTCCTGAATTTATCTAGTCTTTCGCCTTTTGTACCTGCTATCCACAAATGGAGTCAGCTGATCAAGTAGTGCAATCTTTATAAATTCATGCAGCCGTTCATTCAGTGGTCGTATGAGCAGCAATGCGGCAAGGGGGTTCTCATGTAGTGCTGGCCACCTTTCTCACGAGGGGCAGTGCTTTTATGAAGGGCTTTTGAGTATGACGAGCCATATACCGTCCCTCTACTATCGACTTTTATTGTTGCTTTTCTTGGCTGTTTCTAGGTACTTGGGGACTTGAATATCACAGATCATCATATTCGAAAAGCGAAATTCGCCCAACGTATCATGCCAGTTTAACGAAGTGGACAACGCTTCGCTTTTCAAAAGAATACATGGACCAAAGACCGACGGGTTGCGCGGCAATGCGACCTATCTTTCGATCGAGCTCTGCTTCAAACATGATATGCGAAATATTCGCCGAAGCAAGGGTTACTAACATGTTTACCCTACGGATTGGTCACATGGTTCTACGCTTAGAGATTGGCAAACAAGGCGCCACCACCAGGTGACAGAACAGACTGAGTACACACTCAAGGAAAGGGCCCAGATCATGCATTGAGAGGCCTCCGTTTCCAGTGAATTGAGAAGTCTGTTTACGCGATCAGATCAGCACCTGTTTGATCAGTAAAGCACGTCGTCAGTAGCTTGCACACTCCGAAAAGTAGAGATCTGCTCGTTGGCGCTTTAGCATCTTGTTCTTCCCATGGCCATTGACTATACTTCGTGTCATGAGCGGGGAAGAACGGAAATGCCCTGGTTTGAAAAGAACAAAATGTATTACAGGTCACGTCCGGGGACTGTGCCCCGAGTTAGCATTATTTGAGTGGCGGTTGGGCAGCGCAAACACATACATGGACACAACGCATAACTTGGGGGTTCAAACCAGAACGAACAAAACCATTTAAGTTATATTCGAGAAATTGAGACTGGACGATGGATATTGGTAGCCTCAGCTGCGGGTGCCTGAAAATGAACCGTATCCTGGTACCTTTCTCACATCAGCAAGAAGCTATTGGGGTGCTTGTCGGCACCAAAATGAGAGCTTTTCTATGAAATGTTCAGCGGTAGAGTACTTTCAAACGCCATTTCTCTTCCCCTACTGTTTCTTCTTGGAGAACCCCAAAGCATTCGTGTGCCCAACGTCGATACCAAAACATGCGCTCTCTGAAACCTCCTGCTGATCTCCAGCATCCAAGTCACTGCTATCTTCCCTAGAAGGGCTCGCCGGACTGCTGTTATTGCTGTCCTTCGAACGATCCCACCAGCCCAAGCTGAAAACAAATCCATGCAGACTTTGACTTAGCTCACGCTCAGTCATAAGGCTAGCATCTTTGGGTAAGATGCCAATTTTGGGATCGCAGAGTTGCGAGTCGGCAAGGAACCCCATAGTGCTGGCTATGCTGCAGGGGTTTCGGGGTAAAGTACCCCGTATCTTGACTAGTCTGTATCCCATGAAGCTGAGAGTTGTTGCCGCTGCTAGTAAAAGCTGGAGTATTATTTTGGAACCCCTGTGGATTGTAAGGCGGGTTCTTGTCCGCAACGAAGTGCCCTGTATCGACGTCCCAGAGTCTTTTGACCGGAAGTTCTGGTCTATGACGTGCGCGAAGTACTCCTTGAAAAGGCGAGTAACAGCCTCGGTGAGCGCACCAGCGTTGGATGAACCCAACATGTCCCAGGGCGACGTTCCACGTGAGCCAAAAATGATGTGTAGAAAAAAGATGTCGAGGTCATTAGTATATTGGACAGTATGATTCGACGCTATTGGAAACCCGGTCAGACCGGACTTAAGGAACCCTTTCGTTCTGAAAGCCAAATCCGCCGATTTCGTTGTCCCGTTGACCCAATATTTGGCGTTTTCTGGATGTAGCTGGATATCACCAACGTTGATATTGCGGGGATTGCCTATGTAGGTGATTGTCGCTGGAATCTCTTCAATCTTCTGGGAACAGAACAGGGCGGTAAGGTTGTTGTTTTTCATTTCAGGTCCATTGCCTTCGATGTCGCCCAACTTGCCGAACAAGAAAGCAGTCGAGGGACATGCTGTCTTAGACTCTCCGGGTGTAGCTTCCAGTTCCATTTGTTGCCCAATCCAGAAGTCTCTAGTGGATAATTCGCTGGTTTCAACCCCAAACATTGTGTATCTTGCGACCAAGTTCTCCGTGTCTCCGCGCCCACTAGAATTAACAGAACAACCAGCTGGCACGGTCTTGTTAAGTGTAATCAGTACGTTCATGAATTGTGTGGGTGCTGATATGCCAATTTTCCCCAAGTCTACCGTAAAAACATCTGGCTCAACGAGGATTTCTGACTGGGGTACAGTCTCACAGTTCAAGATTGGCCGAAGTACGGCGGTATCATACGTATGCTTTGTTGTGTCGAGATATTTTGTGGTACCGAGAGATACTTTGGGAAGCACGTCGTAGCCCTGTATGTAGCTGGTGGTATTGGCTCCTCCATGACGGATGATATTGAGTGTAACTGAAGCTCCTTGATCGTCATGATTATTGGTAAACCAACTCGTGTCCCAGCTTTGGATCGTTGCTGAGGACACTGATGATATCTGGACGGGATCGCCCATAACCCACAGTCCAGAGACAATTATCGTCAGGAAGCTGGCTAAGAGTGTGGAAAGATTGCTTGCTGCTGACCCGAATTGGCGTAGACGGACAGTGTCGACTAGGACGAGAAAAGGTGACACCCCCAGTACATGAGACAATAGACTTCTATGGGCTGGCACGCTCCCCGAGCGAAGAATGCTGTAAGGAGTGAAAATTGCTATCTCAAAATCCAAGTTGTTGAACAAGGTAGCGATGACAAAAGCGAGCAGGGTTGACGCCAGTCGGATGGCGTAGGATGGGGTAGCTGAGCTGCTACTATCGAAGTCAAATAAGCCGTGTTGTCCATCTGAGATACGCTGAAGAATCTCGAGAAGAGAGATAGTGAACAGGGGCAGGCCGAAACATAGAACCACGACGGGCAAACTGGCGGGTAGTGGACGCCATGGTCGCTTTTCTGAATGTCTGCCTCGAGGAAGTGCTCTGCGGGTGCTGCCAAAGGCCTCAATTCGTGGTCCATTCCTGGAGGGATTGATAATAAAATGCATATTCTCTAGTTTTCTCTTGAGCTGGTTGCTTCTACAGTGGCCAATGTCTTTCAAAACGGCAAGCAATGTAGGGCTATTTGCAAGTATAGAGGCAAATGAGGCGATGGATCCATCAAGCTGATGTTCGCTGTTGGTAATAAGAAAGCTTAAAAAAATGCAGAATAATGATAAAAGAAAAAACCCGGACACGATAGGCCAGAGCGTGTAATGTCGAAGGTGTAATCGGTTTTCGCTAAAATGTGCGACTGCTTCAGAAGTTTTCTCATTAGGATCTTCCACGAGCAATGCCTTTTGTGCAAACTCAACGAATACGCCTTCGAAAACGATACTGGATAGGTTGCTTAAGCGGGAGGGCTGTAGTAGAGCGTCCACGCCTTCCCCTGTCAACTTCGATCGAGCCGCTAGTAATTGAAAAAAAGAAAAAGCCTCGTATGACGAGGCATTGATTTTGGTAATACTTGGATCCACAAGTAATGTTGTTGAGGCAACATTGAGTTTAGCCATCAATACGTCTGCAAGATCCTGGTTTGTCAGGTTTGGTAGATGCTTCGGGGAGCTGTCGAGCATCGGGATTTTATTGAAAGTGGTCTCCCCGCTCAGGATGTTTTGTGTTAGATTCGCTGAGACCATGCCGTAGCCAACCTCACAGATTGTCGCGCGAGCCTTCTTTATATCGACACGACTGTAACGTTGACCATCTATCTCAGTTGAGAGGTCTGCTACTGCGATTGCGTATCGAATGTCAGGTTCAGATGACTGTGACAAACGCATGTTGTCGAGGCTATCATGAGATGCACAGTCTACCTTGTCAACTGAGTAGATCCTAGGGTCGTTGCGGCACCCAGAAACGCAAGAAAGCTGTAAATTATACAATATATCGGATGAACAGGAAGATGAGTTGAATCTGTAGTAAAGAACATCCCTTTCGGTAAAATGGGTTTTTGGAAGCGACAGAGACGCCTCTTGGCAACTGATCCTAGGTATAAAGACATCGACGACGGCGGTAACTGATGTAATGTTTGACGAAAGTTTAAGTGGACTCAATGACTGGTAAACGATGTTTCCTGGTCTCATATCCACAAGGGTTGGTTTCGTAGCATTATTGAGCGTTGCTAAGTACGACCAGGGAAGTATATCTCCCCTAATGTCCCACATGTGCTCAGCGTTGAAGGTATTTTGATACCTGATGGATGCAGTTTCCAAATGCCACGTCAATTCCACCACAAATAATGTAGTGGAAAGGAGAATGATCAACTTGAGAACGAAGAAGCTCATGGTTGATATAAAAACGGCGTAGTGACCGTTCTTAAGAGCGCTGACGCAGACCATTGGTTGGAATGGAGAGATGTAGTCGAGCAGAACCGACCGGGCAGCTGTCGAGGGCCCTTGGGACATTTCACACCATGGTTGCATAGCTCTGCAGTTGTAGTCGACTTGCCGCCAAAGTGCAAGTATAAGGACGAGCACTCCAGTGGGGCCGTAGGTCCACGAGTAGCTGCTCGACGACAGTGAAAGTGGGAGGCCATTCTGTGCTGTTATGTGTCGAGAGACGCCAGTCAGTGCCAGTGCACAGGCCATGAACAAGAAAGAGAAGGCCATCAAAATGGTTCTCCGGAGCCAAAGGTTTTGTTGCTGTTGTCGAACATGCCCGTCAGGGGCGGGAAGCAGGCTGCTTTGAGGCCGGCTTTCGTCAGCGTCGCCATCTTGGTCGAGAGAAGCCCCCGGGCCGTTTGATGGACGGAGTAGCTTCATGTTATGTTTGGCGAGTCGAAAGTCTACTTCGGAGGGAAGAATAATCTTTCGTATAGCGCGCAGAAGATGATCTGGGTTCGACCGAGGTCACCCTAAGCCGCTCCGTGTCGCGTTTTGAATCAAGTTAGGGAGTTGAACGGATAATCATAACGTACAGCGCGAGCAGGCAGTAAACGAGACGTACAGACGAAGAGCGATGGTTGTCCTTTTGTGAATTTTTACAATGGGACAAGCCTGTCCACAAGCCTGTCCACACCACTTGGGTCTGGGTCAGATGTAAAGAAGGGAAGAAAGGGCTGAATGTAGGAACTTTTGAGGGCTTGGCGTTGGGCTTCGCCACCGACGTGCTGCGTTGCTTATCAGAAGAACCTGCCCTGAGCCTCTCACATGGAACCAAAGCCTGCGTTGTCAGCCTCAATCCCACGTAACAAATGGTACCAGCTCCAAAGAATGCCCACAGCCTGCTGCATTAGCTGCAGGTTGCATCCGCCGTCACGCAATTTTCCTTCCAATCATCACATACATGGACGCAGCCTGATCTATTCTTGTTTAGAGTATGGCACGCGTAGTCAAATAGTAGATAAGATCCCACGTCATGAGTATCAATGATGTTATCTCGCCAAGAATTTCTACTTAAGCCATCTGATCGCGATTTATGTGATACCCAGGATCCTCATTGAGGGACAGTAAGTTGATGTGTGGAGGGCTTGAATTTGTAGGTGTACTCGGCTCATTAGAACTTTGAAATGGAGTTATATGTCATTACGGTTTCAGCCCATCTGTATTCTGTAAAAGACTGTGTTTTTATTGAAGTCTCGCCTGGAATGCACGAGTAAAGGAACTCGAACAGCATATGACGTATGACAGGTCCCAGGTCTAGAGCCACTGACCGAAAAATTATAGCTCGCTCGCCCTCGCAGTCACTCTGAAGAAAAAGCCGAAACAAGATCTCTCTGCTTCAAAATCTTATAGTGTGCATGAAAAGCAAGATAGCAAGGAATAAACGTGAAGGAACGGTTTAAAAGAATGACTGTCATCCTGTATCCCATTATTCATGGCTCCGGCCCTCACTGTTGTGTTGAGTGTACTTATGTGTGTATTCGCCTAACGGAAGCGGAGGATTCTAGACGGATGCCCCCCTTCTGTCAGGACTTACTCCAAGAGAGGTAAATCAAACAGCTGGAGAAATTACCGACCACTAAAGTTCACCCGTTCGACCCTGATCTGATTGTGGAGAGAATAACACCTCGGACACCACATGGACTTGACATGTAGAATAATCTGGGAGTTAGATTAGCCAGGCGCATATGAGATGTCAGATCTCCACGAAAGAAAATGTGTATAAAAGTCGACTTAACTGCAGACACATCATTTCTTCCACCACACAATCGGATGATGGCAAGGGAAGACCAAAACGTGCAGAATAACATTGAACACGCCTTCTTAGCATACTTCCTAGATGACATGAAGATTCGCACGATTACTTGAGTAATCAGCAATCAAAGGCTATAGCCTAACGGTACTTTCATCTTCGGTTATCGTCACAGTCGTTCACGTATCCGGAATCCCGTTATGCCCAGGCGCCTACAGCAAGCCTGATCCTCAAGTCATGCGAGATGATCTACATTGTCTTGATGGTTGAGACGACCGTAGCTCTTACCTTCATGAGACAACCATGCGCTCGCCGTTCGATTGCGGTTGTCGCCATCTCTACAAAACCACCGCCAATCCGTGGATTTGTATGGAGGTTACAGGTATCGATCAACCATATTAAAGGTCTCCTCCCAGCACGCAAAATGTCAAGTATGAAGACACAGATTGCAGAGACTGGATATGGTTTGCGCAGCGAATTCGAAATGAGGAAATCGTGGAGGTCGTCGTATGACGCAGATTCCAGTTCCCAAGAGAATTGGCGCTACCCAAGCGAGCCCATCAACAGTACTTCCACCCAGGAAGACGTACCGCTCTTGGTTCTCATCGTCCATCATGTCCCTACTCTGATGTATTCCCAGCTCAGAAAAGTGTACACGATTTTAAGTCACAATAAACATGCTTGCGGCGGAGCACTGGTAGGAGTTGAGAAAACCCACAAAGCAGGGCTTGAGAGACGACAAAGAGCTCTGGTCCGCGCCACATTTGTCCGGGGCCTGCCATCTCTTCTCTCAGTGGCGGGCGTTTAAGTACTTCACCCATCTCTCAGCATATGCCATAGGCCTCTGATCCTTCCCCACGCTGCTGTTGTCGCACATGGGACACGCGTACTAGCACACCCTAACGTGACACTTCGAAGACAGTCTGGTTTACCAGTAGATGCATTGCATATCGAATAAATAATATTAATGTCATAAGAAAACAAAACGCACAGTGGTATAGTTCAAAAAGACAATATACAATCCTCTCCAACCCTCTAAGAAACGCCAGCACGTCCATCATCAAACATCATGACAAAACTCATCGCCGTCCCTTGGCGAAGGCCTCAACCTTGCCAACAAGACTCTTCAGCCCGACGCCTCTCTCACAGTTACCCTCGAGCCAGGCCTCCATCTTCTCCCTGACACCACGCATGCTCTTCAACACCGGCATCTTTGCATTCTCCTCCGTGGCAACGAAGGACCCGGGGTTCAACAGGACGTCGAAACACTCGCCCCAAATGTCCGTCTGCCAGTACCTCTTGAGACTCTCGCGCACGCGGTACTTGCGCCCAGAGCCGATGCCGCCCTGATCGCAGCGGACGGCATCGATGTACTTTCCAAAGAGGAGGCAGTGGACAATGCCAGCGAGGCCGTGGTAGTCGATCTGCCACGTCCAGGGCCGGCCCTCGCGCATCTCTGCACAGTCCTGGGCGCTAGTCTTCCAGTCAGCAATGAAGCCGACATCGGGCTCGAAGTTGCGCATGTCGATGCCGCGGCCGAAGTCGATGAGGGTCACACCGCGAGCGTCCCAGCCGCCGGTGCCGTCGGCATGGTATTGGGTGTCGAGGGGGCTGTTGGTGCTGGTGCCGTCGAGGCGGAGGAGGCAGTTGTCGGCTTTGAGGTCGCCGTGGAGGACGCCGCGAGCGTGGAGCGCCTCAACAGTGCGGAAGAGTTCAATGGTAAAGAACATGGCGAGCTGCTCGTCCATAACGGCTGATGGCTCCGCACGGAAGAAGTTCACCACATCGAGGAGGCTGCCGTGAGGGTGGAAGGGAAGGAACAGAAAGCCCTCATCTTGGTAAAGATGGAACTCGTGGGCGTATGAGAGGGAGGCGGCTGCACGGTGCTGGGGACCGAGGCGGGTGTGAGCGAGGCGCATCATGTGGAATTCCCAAGGTGACGGGGGAAGTTCCATCTTGAGCGCCTCCAAGGCGGTGCGGTGGTTGACGGCGAATGCCCCCTTGCCCATGGCGACGACGCCGTCTTCGTCTTCTTCGTCGGCAGAGGAGTTTTCAACGAGGTAAACAGGGGCGAATGCGCCTGCCCCCAGTTCCTTCCTAATGGTGTACTGGGTTGAGACGTCAGGGAAATCGACGGTGACCAGTGCGCAGGCATTGCTCATACGCTCTCCCCTGGCTGCCTTGGACATGGCCTTGGCGAATTTGCGAATGTCGTTGCCCTTCTCGTACTTTTCATTACGATGGTCGTAAAACCCAGGGTATGAGCTAAGAGGAGGCTGCATGTTCTCAAGGATCTCGTTTCTGACTGCGTCGTCGACTGGGTTGCATTGAAGCTCCTTGATGATGGGGCCCTTCTGAGGCACCGGTTTCGCGGAGGTCTTTGGCTTTCCAAGAAGAGGCTGTGGGATCTTGACGGGGCTGAAAGTGCTCACTTCTTGCAAGGGACTGCTGGGAGGGTCCTGCATGTCATCGTCCTCCTCTTCGTCGATGGTCGAGGCGGCGTCGTCTCGACTAGGGGTCTCATATCTTGCTTTGCGTTCGGTGAACGCTAGCGAAGACTCTGTTCTCTCAGTAATGGGGGTCATGAAGGGAAGTCGATTGTTAGCCACCTCAGCCGCATCTCTAAACGGTCGTGTCCTTGGCTCATAATCCTCAGGTGGTATCGGGACGAACATAGTCTTCGTCCTGGGCGGATAGTCTTCATCGTCTTCCTCTTCTTCCTCAGCGTCCGACTCTCCTGCCTCACGAGAACTCGTGTGATCATCGGCCAATGGTTCAGACGGCTCGACATAGTTGGGGTCCATGAGATCAGAGACTTGCGTGTTGTCTCCGTCGGCCTCCGTGACGTCGCCATTGAGGTCTGGCACATGCTTCCGCGTCGAGAAGTCGGACCATTCACTGATACTCTTCGCATCCGAAGCGTCGCCATCTTCCTCTCTATCGTCGTCCATATCGACTTGGCGGGTGGTAATGGTGCTTTCTGCTTCGGTGTAATCGCCGTCTGTTTCGTAGTCGTCATCATCGCTCTCCTCTTCCTCTTCCTCCTCTTCTTCCTGGGGCGCAGACTGAATGGGCTGGTTGAAGATCTCGTAAATCTCGGCTGTCGCAGCCCTGGTATGGATGGTCATTGTTGGTTCAGAAGTGTTCCTCTTCTTGAGCTTCGGCCTGGAGGGTGAGTCCAGGTTCGCCTTGACTGATGAGGCGTTAGCAATTAGGTGCAATTCATGTCTCAAAGCCGACTTACTAATTTGTGTCTCATTAACCTCCATCACCTTCTTCTTCTTGCTCTTCCCCTTCGGCTTGATGATGGCGCCGTTCTCGTCCATCATCACAGACTCTGTGTGGACTGCCAACTTCTCCTGCATCATGTGACCTAGGTTATCAACTGCCGAAGTCTCGGCACTCATCATTTCAGGAATGGCGCTCTCATCCAGAGGCTCTTCATCCCAGTTGCGGCCCAGCCAGCCTCTGTTCATTGCCCAAATCTCCTCAAAAGCCAGCTCAGAGCCAGGCTCCTCTGGAGTAGGGTAAACAGCCTCCAAGTTGATGAAGATGCGCTCCTTCTTGCCACTAACAGGATTCACTACTATCTGATTCTTGGCAGGCACAAGAGTAATATGAGACTTTGACATCTGTGCTCGTGATTGTGATCGTGATTGAGGTTGCGCTCTCGGCTGCAACTTAGACTGAAATACATAAAACGCCAAAGCCACCCATTAGTCCTATAATCATCAACATCTGGGCATTGGGAGGTAAAAGTGAACGTAGGACATACCGTATCCCTGAAAATCGCCATCTTGGGAGCAGTGCTCTTCTTTCCACCCGCCTTCAACGTCTCTCCCGCCCACGGCTTGGGCTCCATCACGTTCTCCTTCTTGCGGTCGGCCAACGAGCCGATGGAATCCCAGCCCTTGGATCCAGATTCACGCGCAGACAGTGCCGGTGGGGCGGCATCGGCGTCTGAGAAAATGGCCATCTTCGCCTTGCCAGGCTTGGAGGCGGGGCCGCCGACGCCCTGGTTCGGGCGGGGTGCCTGGGGGTCTGCAGCAGCTGCGCGGGCAGCAGCGAATGGGTCGATCTTGGCGGCCAGAGCCGGTCGCATGGTGGGCAGTGCTGGCGAGGAGGGTCTGACGGCTTCCTCTGGTTGTTGGGCGAGTCTCTCCTCGAACTCCTTGAACTTGCGCATCAAGCGCTGGACAGGTCTTGCTTCGCGCTCAATGCCCAGCTTGTAGACCTCCTCAGCTTGGTTCCATCTGCCCGCTCCCTCCAGCCAGGCAGCGTATTCTTCGTAGAACAAGGCCAGTGTCTCGCCAATGTTGTGTCGCGAGAGGAACAGGAACGTTTCGCGGGGCGAGTCGCTGAAGAACTGAATGTAAAGAACCCAGAGCTTGAGATACCTAGGGTCGTTCTTGTACTGTGCTGAGTTGACAAAGGCTTTGGTGGCGCGCTCTAGGATTGTGTGCAGTTGCGACGCCGGTGTGGCTTGCGCGGAGGGGTATGCGTCGAGGGTCCAACGGACGTAGCGGTCGAAGATATCGAGGGGATCGTCTGACTCGGAGATGTTCTCAATCTCTGCCTCGTACTCGGCACGGATGCAGTCATTCACGTTCTGGGTGTCTGACGGCGTAGGGGTGTCGAGCTTGTGCAGAGGGGAAGGGGAGAACAGCTCGGCCAACTTTTTGGCGGAGCGTCCGCTCGGCAGCGCTTGAATGTTTTCTTTTTGCGCTTCGATGATGTCGAAGTTGATGAGGTCGTCGGAGGCTGCCATGGTTAGTATCGTCGCGGCAGGTGGCCCGCGAGTCTCCGGATTAGTTGGGTGCTGAGGAGTTGCAGTCGGGAGATTGTTTTCGGCAGTGGAGGAGGAGGGATTGAAATGGATGTTTAGTGTTGTGATGTTGATCCCGATAACGATAACAGAAGGAGTCAGGGGGCTTTTGTGGCGCGTTGTTGGGGCAACAGCCACCAAGCACCGCCCCAGGCCCGTGAAGCAGCTGCGACCAGCCACATCCTTTGCCGTGTGGCGCCCCAAATGGTGGGGCTTCTAGGAGGGGACAAGCAGTGTGAGGTGGTGCAGACATCATCACCACCTCATTGTGTGCACGACCAAGAAGATGAGAAGGTGCTATGTACTATTCAGACTTCAGTGATTAGAGCAACGATGTATTGTTTATCGGAATTTCGCCCGCGCTCAGCGCAGACTCTGGTGTCAGGAAGCTGCAAACGGGGGTAGGCACAGCGGCTACCCGTCCTTCCTTCCTATCTAGACGCTGTTTGCTCTTGCCTTTGATGGCGTTTGGTGTCCTTGGGGCTGAGAGAAGCAGAATTTTTCACCCCTTCCATCGAGAAGAGCGAGAGGTGTCCTTATTACGAGTGCTACCGTCCACTGTACTTTCCTTTTCCCTTCTCTCGCTTTCAGCCACACCACATCGTCCATACTTCCTCAGACGCGAACGGCAAGGTGCAAGCACCGAATACTCTTCATCAAGATGGCGAAGTCCCCCACATCACCGCAAGCGCCTCCCGGTGACATCGGCAGCAATGATGTCCACGGTGATGACACCCCGAACGACCATGTCCAACGCGGTGGTTCCTCACACACCGACATCCCCGACAGCGACTCCTCAACAAGAAAGGCTACGGACCACCGCATCACTCAGGTCGAAAAGCCGGCTTGCAGCACTCTTTCAAACATGGGGACTTCAGACAGCACCGTTGATCAATCATCGCGATCTTTCCTCCTCGGCCTCCCCGGCGAAATCATCTTGGAGATTCTGAGAGCACTCCCCCCCGACCCCAGATTGCCGACTTTCAATGTTCAACCTTCGAAACCAAAGTCCATTGCTCACTTCCGGAGCACCACCAGGCTGGCTATCATGGCACTCTCCCGTACCTGTCGAGCCCTTCGACACCCCAGCCAGAGACAGCTGTTCTCCGACATGTACTTGACCAAGGGCAAGCAAATGGGATTACTCTTGCGATCATTCATCGAGGAACCCCGATTCTGTACCCACGTTAGAGGTCTTTGTCTCGGGTTTGCTCTGAATCGTGAGAGAGAGGCCTACGATGGCGTTCACACCATCTACGAGAAGATCGACCTCAACAAGATACCCACATCCCTCCTCGGCGCTCTCGAGCACTGCGGTGTTAAGGAGCAGCAGACCGGCGCATTCACTGACGATGACGTTGAGGAATCTTTCGAGATTTTCGCTGGCCTCATGTTGTCTTTGACTACCCGGCTTGAGCATCTAACGATAGGGTTCGATGACCGCGATCGCACTCATCCTGTCGACGAGAGACGTGCGGACCTCTATTCTCCTCCCCGAATCAATCACGAAAGCCCCAGTGGTATCGATCGCTTCATCTCAGCTTTCCATTCTACTTACGGTAGCAACGACGCGGGCAGTCCCGACCGAAACGAGAACTTCAAGCACAAAGTCCTCACTCACTTGCAACGGTTGGAGATCCACGGAAATGTCTACCGTTTTTTTGAATGGCCGCCTATCCTCACCAGGTTTTCCAGGTTCCCTGTACCCGGATTGCTCGCATTGCCGACCCTTACATCATTCACTTCCTACTCTGACTCCAGTCAGTGGGCATCACTCAGCGAAACTGGCCGGGCTGCGCCTCTGGCTCTCCAGGAACTCTCTCTCTACCAGGAGACCAAGACTGGCTCCGCTTTATGCTCCCTGTTAGAGCGTTGTCCTGACCTCAAGAAGCTCGAGATAGTGATGGATTGCCCAAACCCTCATGACGAGCGTGGAATCAGCTATGGAACGGAAACAGCTCGCATTTCGACAGCAATCACGACGTCATGTCCACAACTCGGCACTCTCACCTTGCGTACAAAGGGCAATCGTTTGCTCTTCTTCGAAGACGAACCAGAATGTTCCTGGCTTTCCAAGATGCACAACTTGGTCAATTTGCAAGCAGACGTCCCTTGTCTGTTCAAGAGTCTGGAAGACATGGCTTTGGCAGACGTTTCCGGTCGCCTCCCTCCGAATATTGAGAACCTGACGATCTACGACATGTGGTACAGAGACCCGAGGTTTCTATATTGCATGCGTTATGAAGTACGGGCACCGGACGACTATGTCCTCCACTCCCAAGACAATACTGATGCCGTTGCCGAGCCGTTTGCCGAGATGCTCCTTCGCCTACGATCATCCCTCCTGGCAGGCAGGCTTCCCAATCTTCGCAAGGTGGCTGTCAAATCCCCAATCTTCGAATTTGATACTGGCAATGCGTCAAGTGACTTGACGAAAGCCTTTGAGGCAGCTGAAGTAGAATTCAAGGTCATCCCATATGAATTCCATTTGCCCTACGAGGAAGGCATCAGCTTCTCTGAACGCGGAAGAAACAAAATTTGCTGATGGTAATGGCGGGGCACCTCAGCAATCTTGTACCTCGAGCACTGCAGGTCGCAATGTTCAAAGCTTTCGTAGATTTTAGCAGGGCAGCAGAGACAGTGTGTATGATAGAGAGTGCAACAGAATTGAAACCCATGAATGGATTCATCTTCCAATAATATTAAAGCGGAGAGGCCCTGTCGAAGCTGAGAATGCTATTGCCACGCAACGTTCGATTCTGATTCCCGGTCTCAAAGCCAAGACCATCAAGTAAGTCCCCAAAGTTTTGTCCACCATTGACATCATGAAGCTCTGCAACTAGGGCAAGCCTAAGTTGTTCCCTTTCGTGTCTTCGACTTCTACTCTGAACACTAACCACTACGTTAACCTCTCTGATAGGGAGACCGCTACTGGACGTGGAGCAGCCGCTACGGCGGTGCCTCCAAAGCCGACGACTTCTCGATCAAACTCTGCAAGGTTGCATCCAAATTCTCCACACAAATGTCTAAAATTCTTGTGTATATATTCTAAACTCTCGCCTAGACTCCTGTGTCAATACCAACGGCGTCATCGTAACGGTTTGTCTTTGCCCAGTCAAACAACCTATCCCAATCATTGCATGCATGTGTCACATTCCATCCTGGCTCTTTGTCTACGGGCGACTCTTCCAAGGTAGGGTCCGCGAAGCACATCAGAGACTGTCGTAAGTAGTCGAAGCAATGGTCCAGATGGCCGTCCTGTGTGTGGTTCCACGCGCGGCTTTCTGGTGTTGCGTCGGCTCCCATGAGGGTCCCGTTTACGGCCAGGGCGTAATAGCCTTCTCTGATCATGTACTGCAGCACATTAGAACTCTGTTTGCACTAAGCGTATGTAAGAATTGGAGATTACCAGGCAATGGAGCTGATGGAAGGCAGATATTCCGGAATCGTTTGGTTTAACAAAGCCGCGGCCGACTGAATTAATTTTCTTCTTGTCAGTCTTGCCTGCTCATAGACCTGCATATAGGCACAAGATATAGGGGGCATACATACCAGGTATAAGGCTATCCCAAGCTTCGGCGCTCTTCTCTGAAGGCGGTCCATCAAAGGCAGCATCGCGCGCGAACGTCGTGGCGATCAGAGGCCCTATAGTAACGGGTAAGCTCTTGAAGTTGTACATTTTCTTGTTGGAAGGAAGCGAAGAGACTTGCATTTTGGCAGTCGTGCTTCTGAGACTGTCGGTGATTTGTCAAGAGCACATGGCCGTCTCCCATGGCGTTGAATATCCTGATGCAAGTGAATGGCCTCAAAGACAATTACCGCAACTAGAGCGAAGACCAAGAGGCATAGAGTTATTTTTAAGCGGGCTAGTCTTGCTTCTAGACGGGTTACGTAGACGGCTTGACGGCTTGCATCAATTTCGTTGTCTGCTTGCTGCTCCTCCTCTGGCAAGGCGCTATAAGCTGTCGAAGACCTCATTTTTGTCGGACCTAATCAGTTCGGCTCCTTTCCGTTCAAGTTAAGGTCGGCACTTGGTCATGGGGCGCCGTAACTCAGGAAGCGAAGAATCCCGCCGAAAATGTAGGGTCGGCGGTGTCGGCTGTTTCGGCGGTGACAAGCAGGAAGATGCTGCTTGGAGGAAGTGCGGCATGTGAACCTTAAAACAGGAGTCTTCCGTTGATGACGCCGACAGATTTATCGAGAATGCCTTCAGGCTAAATGATGACGTGTCTAGTAAACGTCAGCGATTTCTGAAATTGACCGACAGAGGAAATTCGATCGTAAGTGTCCGCAATATGAATGCAGATGTTCAGAACTGCCGTTCGGGTCCACACGTGCCCCGGGTTGCTGCTGCACTCTAGCTCTTTACCGCTGACCGGCAATATACGAAAAGAAAACAGGGGACAGTCCCATACGAGAATTCTGGCGTCATGGGCTTGCCGTGCCGGCAGTCCTGATGCTGTACATGGTACGACGCAAGTTGCATCTCAGGAGCTAATGTCTTAGGCGTGTGACTGTACCGGCGACACCGCGCCGGAGATGCAAAAATCAGGTCTTGAAAAAGCTTTTTCAAAAATACCCGGCAAAGGGTCGTGTTCGTCTTTTGGTCAAAAGTAAAATTGACCCCTGTGCTGGCGTACCGTATCCGCGGAAATATTGAAAACTTTGGCCTGGGGTAAGTCGGTCTATCCCCCACTTTGAATCCACAAGTCGTTGCCTTGCCTATGCAAAGTTTATACTATCTTCTACTTCCCCACAAGAGTCTCAACTCTCGCCTCCACTATAGTCAGGCAGAAGGACAACCTAAGCCATGATCCACGACTCGTGATACTCTCCCACATCGATGTAGAGTTGAGGCATTGAATGGCGCAGATAGATTGGTTTACCGTGAAGTTGCCGAGGACTCTGGTCAAGACGCCGTGAGAGTCTACGACAGAAAAAAAACTATTAAAGAGCCAAATGTCGCCGTTGACCGTAGGGCTTCTCTCATCATTAAGCCTCTTGTGACTTGTCTAACACTTGCAACTTGACTACCAAGGTACATCTCATCCATTTTACCAACCAGTCCCCAAACGCTGACATCAACACCTCAGACTCTCCAAATTCATCTCAGCCTCTCTTCGTTCGCCAAAGACGCCACTTCAAATGTAAGAATCCTGTTTATCCGAAAGACGCCGCTCTCAAAAATTAACCAACCTTCAAAGTCCACAATGAAGGTCTCCGCCGTTCTCGCCGCTATTACCCTCTTCGCCGGTGTCTCCATGGCATCTCCCAAGGGAATTGATACGTCTGTTGACGTTGACGAAGGTGTCGCCGGTGGCCTCGAGTCGCGCGGCACTTGCTGCACCTGCCCTGATGGTCGCAAGGGATGTGGTGGATTCTGCTACTCCAACTGCCCTCAGTGCATCTGGAAGAGCTGCTAGATGCACTGAATAGTATGTTGACCGGTCGTTTGACAACCAACGTTGCTAGATGTGGGACGTCAGATAGTTGGAGAATTGGCTCCGGAAGATAGACCGGTAGATGAAAGAGTGGAGACATAATGTCGATCAGCTCCGGTTTGACTAGAGTACGCGCAAACACTCGAGACTCAATAGACTTATCGTCCCCTAGAGTCAGTGCCCAAGATGTGATAATGAGACGTTGCGACTAAGAATGTGACCAAGGGAGTGCCTGGCTAAAACTCGTTGATGGGCCGTTGTGAGTTGACGTGGAGCTTTCCGATTTCCTTAGACTTTAGGATTCAGGAAACGTCCTACAACTGTATGTTGACCTAACCCATGCAAGCAAGAACTCAGAACCTTAAAGCATGTCATGAGATAGATAGTCTTCTGAGTTTGCAGATGGGCCCTCGCTCTCAGAGTGCAGTTTGTGACAACAAGTCGGCGCAGAATTGAAGCACTCTCATTGTTGGCTGACTGGAAGTTATAGGTCCAGATGTGAGCTGAGATCGAATGCGTATTTCTATAGTAATTCATAGTCGTTCTAACATTTGAATTTAAGATGACCCTTAGCAAGCCTTCCTATATAGATGTTTCTATTATAAAAAAGCTATGTACTTTACTTTGGCTCTGCTTACATGTCCATGGCAGTTGCCAAATGCTCCTGAGTTGTCAACTATGGGGTTGTTTTCGTCTGTCTCTAGAGTTTGCGTTGCTGATTTATGAGCTCTGTACGAATGGTACCAGTTACCATCAGGTCCAGGTGGAAAAGGACGGAAACCCAAAAGCCAAATCGGCAACTATAATGTTGGGAATCTCTGACACAAGGACTCTGGAACAATTCAGAGGAATACTCTCTCTATCAGTGACACACGACATCATATGATGCACTGTGGTGAACAAAGGGCACTCGGCGAATGTTACTAAGCGTGTAAGTCTATATGGTTTTATAAGCTGTCATCTACAGACTACTGGTCTGTCCAAGCCCCTACAGGCCCAGGTCCTTCTTCAGCCCTGGCAGCACAGTTCCCTCGTTGAACGACCAAACCAATGCGCTGTTGTGTCCCGAGAATGCCGCGCCAGCCCAGTACGTGTTCCTCGCGCCCTCCAACGCCAGGAGCTTCGCGTAGAAACCTTGCTTGATCTGGTCCGCGGAGACGCGCACGTTGTACGGCGCGTGGTTGGAGTAGTACGGGAAGGTCACCGTCTCGGCCGCGTCCTTGGGCACGGCGCCGACGGCGGCCAGGGTCGCCAGGTTCTTGCGGATGACGTTCTTGCCGTCCTCGTCGGAGTAGTTTGTGTCATTGAAGCCAACGGCGACGAGGAAGTCGCCGGGGGAACCGGCGGTGTAGAGGCCGTTAGTTCCAGGGATGGCGGGCTGGTTGAAGGGCGTGGTGGCGCCGACGTTTTGCAGGCTGTTGTTGAGGCCCTGGATCGTGGCGACGCCGGCCCAGTAGCCCAGGGCGGAGAACTTGGAGAAGAGGTTCCTCTCGTGGGAGGAGAGGTCGAACTGGCCGACGTTGTCCAGGGTGGGGGGAGCGGCGACCAGCAGCTTGCGGGCGCGGATGAGCTTAGGGGGCTGATCAGGTTGGTGGACGAGCACGGAGACGCCGGAGGCTCCGCGCTTCACCTTCACGATGGTCGAGTCGAGGAGGACGTCGTCGCCGAGCACCTTGGCCGCGGCATCGTAGAGGCTACGCGTGTCGCCGGTGCCGGAGACGATAAACTCGCCAAAGAGGCTGGCAAGCAGGCCCGGGCCGAGGCCCTTGATGCCGTAGAGGGACGGGATGGCGGAAATATCGCCGGTCCACCAGTTGAACTGCGCGATGACGGGCAGGAGGGCGGAGAAGCCGTACTTCTGCGCCAGCTCGCCGAAGGGGACGGTGAGCTCCTCGGGCACGGGGTCCGGAACGAGGAAGCCCTGGTCGATCCAGGGGTACTTTGACAGGATGTTCGTCGAGTACGCCTGCGCGGCGGCCTGGAGGGCCTGCTGCTGCGCCGCGGTCGCCGATGCGTTTTGCGCGGGGATCGGGATGCCGAGGGAGAAGTCGTAGCTCTGGGTTGTGCCGGACTGCGCGGTGAGGGGGTTCGTGTTGACGGTGGAGACGTTGAGGCGGGAGAAGTAGTTGCTCACGACCTCGCGGTTCTCAAAGACGACGACGCCGATGTTGGCCGGGACCTTGGTCTGCGGGTTGATGTAGGTCTCGGCGTGGCCGCCGATCTGGGACTTCTTTTCGATCACCACGACCTTTGCGCCGGCGTCCTTGAGATTGATCGCGGCATGAATGCCGGCGGAGCCGCCTCCGATGATGGCGAGATCAACTTCAGTTGCGTCCACGGCGTAGGGGGTTGCGAGGGCGGAGGGTAGGAGTAGCGCCCAGGGCGAGGCGATGCGGGAGATCCTCATTGTGATATTTGGCGTATAGTGTAATGAAAATGAGAGAGTGACTGCTGGTTGGGAATGAGTGGACTGTCAAAGAGACTGGATTAGGTATTATTATGTTTGGAGGGGATATCTTCACGTATGATGTCTCAATGACACCTACAGAGAAAACTTCAGAAGTCTAGCTCCCACTCAGGGAAGCACATCTCTTTATAATCATTCCCGGCGACCTACGGGCCCGACGGATCCGTGCCGGGGTTGATTGACTTTTGGTAACATATCGAATGCGGGAATACTCGCCCCGAGACTCGTAGGCCGTGCCTTGACGTGATGTTGACGCTTCGAGTGCAAATGTTACCGACGTTGCCTTCGCCGTTCCGGCCATACCGGGCGCCTGGTGTTATAAGATTGGTTTAATTAACACGGAAACCTTGACAACTCGAGAACGCCGGCTTTTGTGGTGTCGGTGGAGCCCCGACGTCGTTTAAGCTTTGATTAGTCCCGTTCGCCGGTTGAACCTCCGGGTTGGCCTTGTCACGGAATCCTGGTCTAAGCTAACAGACCCCAGGCACGATGGAACGAAATCTGGGGTTGACGTTGCCGCGCGGGTCACTTGGGAAGAAAGGAGCTGTTTAGTCTTCAAGCTGGGGCCTTTTCGCCTTGTGAGGTTGCGTCCAGAAGAATGTGAGTTTTCAATTTTTGAACTTGTTCTTCAACTGGCTAATGGTCAGGCTTGGCAAACCCAGTGCTCATACATGAGATCCACTCAGTAGAAATAGCACTCTTGCTCAAAAACCCCTAGGACTTGGTGAACGTATACCTCTTCCCATCTGATTCTATAACAAGGAATCTTGCCATCCACCCACGAAGCCGGATGGGTTATATCTTTGCATACAAGTTCTTCTTTGAAATTCTGAGAGCTAGAAATAACATTGTAAGATGACCAGGATCGCGCAGAGAGGAAGATCAACCCAATGCCCCAATCTGCAAGGATTTTGATTGGTATCAAGCCTCCTTCGACGGCGGTTGACATCTTGATCGGTGCGTCGATGGAGAACCCGCCTTGTATGTCATCAGTGTGGCGAAGAAACAGGATGTCAAATGGTCCTCTGGTTCGAAGATAGATTTGGCTGTCGATCCTGAGCAAAAGCGCAATGAGTAATTGTTCGTCGACGCCGCTGACTGCCACAACTTCCCCCACGGAACGGCAAGTGACTTGCCCTCTCAGGAAATGACTCCACGGCCAGTTCTCCACGCGAAAAGCCTTTGCAACAAGCAAGATAAATCCAGCGAGGACCCAGCAAAATACACTTATGTTGAATGGGTCAACACCATGAATTCGATCGCCCACTGTGAAACCAACTGCAAGCCCGCCAAGGACAAGAATGGCGCAGCCGACGAGAGAACCCCAAGTATACCATTTGCAGGAGATAACAATGGCATTGGCGTCAGTGACCCATTTGAAGTATTTCTTCTTCACCGCTTCAAGGTTCTTTTTGGCTTGTTCCCGGTCGCTCAACGTCACCGTCTTATTCGGGCTCTTCACAGCCCAGTTTAGCGTTTGGGCGTAAGTGTCAGAGGAACTCCCATTCTCATTATGGCCAACCGCCCTTTTTTGAAGCAAGAAAGTCTCAGAAACAGGACAAGCGTCGCTGTTTTCTCTCTCGATTGGCCGCCGAGACTCGTACTGGCTGGTCCGTAAAATAGCGGTACAGATCATTTTGGGCTGCTCTACAAGGAGCAATGCAAAACGGTTGTCTTTGCCGGAGCTGAAGAGGATTTTGTCGATGAGATTATGAAGAGAAGCACTGAAAGTGCCTGAGCTCATGGCGTAAGGTACGGTTGCTGTAATGACCCTCGTCATGAATCCCAATTTGACTGCACCCTTTCGACTTTTGGGCCTTAGTTCACCCTCGTCATCCACATAAGAGCACCTCCATTTGAGCGATGTCCAGCTGACATTGTTATGAGATGTAGGCTCCTTCTCGAGAGCCTCCCATGTTCTAAGGCAGACTTCGAAGCCAGCTGTGAAGGCACGTGTGACACCCGTTTCGCTAGCCGCACCAATGCCACCGTCTCGCTGTTCGCACAGAAGAATCTGTTCTGAAGTGATGAAAGACTCGTACAGCGCGATACTGCTTTCAAACTCATCAACTCCAGGGGCCAAATGATTGCTGACGGCAAATGCGCTCAGAGAGTCGATCAACATGTGGATGACGGCATTGTGCAAGAGATCCATTTCCGAGAAGTACTTTGTCGCATATCCAGCACGGTTTTGAAGAGGCGGAGCAGCCTTATAGTTTCTGTTGAATCCAAAACCTGGATTATTTGCATAATAAGCAGCATTCTTTGTCTCCTGCTTTTGGATGCGCGATCGTGCATCGCTGCCATTCTGCAGTGTCTGTTCCGTCGCCGCAGGAAGATCAAGTCCGACGACTTTCATTTTCGCTGATATTCGCGCAATTACGGCGATGATATTGTTGATCCAATAGGTGCCCCTGAAACTCTGAAGAACGATCTTAACGAGGACCGCAGTGAGATAGTTAACCATTGCGTGGTAGTAACGTTGATACTCTTCTCCTTGGAGTAGAAGGGGTCCAGAGAACCGTTCGTCCCCTGTAGCAGGGTCAAAGTATGCCAACAGGCGTTCCTGTGTGCCAGCATAACCACGCAAGTTTCGGTCGATGTGTTCAATCATGACCACAAGCGCGTCGTGTTTGCAGATTTGCAGAGCTTGAATCAGACGTTGGCCCAGCCAATGTAGTCGAAAATACCCTTTGGCGTCGGCTGGTCCAAGCATGCTGTCACTGCCCTCAAATCTGATAGCAGTGTCTGAATTCGCGGTTTGAACCAATCGACGCGCCTCCAACTCACAGAGCTCGTCGTCATCTTCTTCCTTGAGATCCCCATATGAGGTAAGGTCGCTAAACTTCGGAAGGTCCGGGATAACGTAGCCCTCTTGTAACTCGAAAGCTTTGTGCAAAGTCACTGCGCGACAAACGGCTTCGGCGTCGACATTCGGGATGGTGTATTTGGTCCAGCGGTCTTGCCTAATAGCCAGCGACTGCAATCGCTCTGACTTTGGGGGTAGTGAAGTAGGTAAGGCAAGGGGAATGGATGTTCGTTTTTGAAGCATCGTCATTGTGATTAGGGACGTGAAATACAGGTTTGATTTCTGCAGCTATTTGGACTTCAGAAGTGACTCAGAACTCATCAAAAAGATTTGGTCATAGGTGCACAGTTGGAAGCGTCTACATAAGTTCAGTGCAGAGTGCCGGGCAGGCCCACGAGGTATACTTTTATGAGGTATGTTCTTTACGAGCATGCAGTAAGAATGATCGGGTACAGCTTCCGCGTCAGATGGTCACATCCATGGTGCGTTTACCCCGTTCCACTGGATGGCTGCTGCCTACTTATTATTAGCTGCATGCAGCCTGCTTGAATGCCAGGTCATTCCGCTTCCACCCGCTCATAGAAATCAGGCTGCTCCATAGTACTATATTATATGCTGCCACGGTGCATCGCCGAATGGCTCAATTCATGCCTAAACGTGGCAACTAAGCCTTTGATATCAAACAAGCCCTCGTGGGGGGGGGGGGGGGGGGGGCGCGCGGGCCGGCCCGGGGCCCGGACCCGCCGCGGCTGCTCGGC